>SEYY01020321.1:112500-137500 GCA_009176605.1 Armadillidium nasatum
TCTCCATTTTTCAAATGATTGTGTAACAAATCATTGGATAACAACCAACTACCACATTGTTAACTCAGAACTTAAGCAAGAAATGCGGCGTGTCAGTTTGCCTAAATGAGGCTTCAAAACAGAAGCGAAAGCTAGTCTTTTAATGTATTAAATTTTATACATTGTTATGTGAATTGTTTTTTAAAAATTTTTTTTTTGATGTTTTAAATATACTTGGATTTCTCAATGGCATTGGTCAACCTTAGGGTGTAATAAATAAATATATAATATATATATATATATATATATATATATATATATATATATATATATATATATATATATATATATATATATATATATATATATATATATATATATATATATATATATATATATATATATATATATATATATATATATATATATAATAATAATAATAATAATAATAATAATAATAATAATAATAATAATAAAAATAATAATAATAATGAATTCAAAAAGTTCAACGGAAGAGCACTCGTCTTACAAGCGAGAGACCAAGGTTCGGGACTGGTTGGGGTTGGAGAATATGAGCTATTCTCTCTTCACGCTTAGCTTCGTTTCACTCAGACGTTGTTTATATGAGTTCATAAAAAACGTGCTTTATTAGTAATGGAATAAGTTGCCAGTATCCACGATAGACCTGGTCAAGGAAGTGGTCTCCGCCGTAGTTCAGTGAAAACAAGGGACTTTTCACGAAGGATCCTACTTGACAGGACTTACCTCCTTCCAGGGGAGGAATTTATTTATTTATTTTTTTATTTTAATAATAATAATAATAATAATAATAATAATAATAATAATAATAATAATAATAATAATAATAATAATAATAATAATAATAATAATAATAATAATTATAATAATAATTTCACCATTAATTTTCCCAGTTTATCCAGAGAAATGTACATTTACAAGATAATAATATTAAAGTAGGTCCTATACTACTAAATACCATATTAATAATTTGTTAGCTGTCTTGATCTCTGAAAAGGGTCTTCTAAGGGGATACACATTGATTTCTTCTGAGCCTCAAAGTTTAGTTGATAAATAGCTCTTCATTTATTTAATAACAAATAACATACAAATATGATGCATATAATATAACAAACACTATTAATAATACTAATAATAATTTTAAAAAAATATTAAAGATACCAATAATAATAAATGATTTTAATAAAACTAATACTAGCAAAAAATGTTAAACCATGATAAAATTTTCAGAAATATAGCAAAAAAAATTTTGAACTTTTTTCAGCTCTATAATTATCAAAGTTTTGATCTTTCTTTCCCCCCCCCCCCCCCTAAAAAAAAAAAAAAAAAGTTTTGTTTTCGAGTTTACACTAGCTGGAAGATTTTGAAATTTTGAAATTCTTATAATTGTATAATAAATCTTAGAATAACTTCTGTAAGCTTTCTTCTCTCTAGCTCATTTTCTTCTGCTTTTCTGCATTTTGGTTAATTTTGTTGTGACACTGGAAATAAACTTTAGATAGTATCTGACAGAAAACTTTATTCTCAACTTTCTTTTTTCATTATATATTTTCTTTTTTTATTTAATTATTCCTGTCTATAATTTTCATTAAATAACGTTTCACCTATCTCATCATCGCATATCCCTTTTTAGATGTATGATTCCACCTTACATCGCTCTTTCAAATAAAAAACATCCTGCACAGAAAAAAAAATGCTCACAATCTTACGGGTGATTTCATCAGAGATTTAGGTAGCTGACTCATGAAAATCAAAGGACTTGATTATAGGAACCATTGTCTAAGGTAAGAAATATGCAAGCAATTAACCTTAAAGATAATAAGAAAAACAGGTCATCCTCAGAAGCCAACATCAATGATTCTACAGCCTGTCTTTATTTGAAGAAAAGTATTGAAACGGGACGAGACAGTTATGAAAGCTGATTAATGATTTGATGATGATTTCCATTTTTAAAAGGAAAGACAAGGTTGAAGCGTAATAGAAAGGCTTGAGGTTTAGAGAAAGATTGCTAGTAGAAGTCGTTGGTAGATGATGATGTCTTACCAAGAGGCTCTGAGTGTTTTTAGATTGGATCATAAGAAACATAATGGTAGTAGTATGCGAGTCCTATTTGTGCGAAGACGGGCCACCATATTTCCATAAATATTTCTTCAGGAACATCAACCATGTAGTTGTAGTGATATGTACTGCCCAATTGTATGCTACATGCTACAACATAAATTTATATTGCCAAAAGATAGAACACCCTGTTGCTTAACTTATGGAATGAATCATCTGATAATTTTTTCTCGTTGGTAGCTATCATAAGGTGCTTGATATTTTTTTGGCATGGTAACCAATAATGTATTGGCAGTAGTGTGCCCTCCCCTTTTTGGGTTTGCATGTCACTATATATTGATAAACTATTTTTCTTGTTATGCTGTTGTTGCTGTTACTGTTAACGGTAGGGAAAAATAAATTCAGTATATGATATTTATTAAAATAGTATAGTTCAGAATCTCTTTTCATCGGGACAAGTATGGATCTTATAGAAGCGAGAGCTCGTGATGAAAATATAGACAGAAAATAAAGATGAAAGGCAGCTTCAGCTTGAATTTAGGTTTCAGCGTGTACGGCTGTTACTTTAACGGAGAGCTGGAAAGGCTCTGTAGGAGACGAACGTTTAAACTGATCCTGTGGTTGATGGCTACTAGAATGAAATTTGCTTTTTGGAAACGCTTGAACTTTGTTCATGTCTCAGTGGTGTTAGAAACCTCCTTTATATAGTTTCGTGCATATTTATGTTAAGATTTGGGAACTATTTTTTGTCATACATTTAAACATAAGTTAAACTTCTGTTTCTTATACTATTTACAATTTTTAATTTCCAATAAACGAGTGTTATTTTTATACCAAAATACAAACAAATATAATTTTAAACATGCCACTATATATATTATATATATATATATATATATATATATATATATATATATATATATATATATATATATATATATATATATATATATATATATATATATATATATATATATATATATATATATATATATATATTTAATAACTCTTGATAGCATTCAAATTAGAGGAAGATTTATAAATGGACACTTGAGATACTTTCATAATTTAATTTATTAATGCAAAGCAAATTTCATTTCCGAAATCAAATTTTGTTTAAACAAAGTACCCTTATGCAAAGGATATATATATATATATATATATATATATATATATATATATATATATATATATATATATATTATATATATATATATATATATATATATATATATATATATATATATATTGCTTATTCTGTATAGGAGTGTTGTTCGCCCCTGCATGGAGTACGCCTCACACATCTAGGGTGGTTCCATTAACACAGATCTCCTAGAAAAGGTGGAGTCTAGAACTTTTCGCCTTATTAACTCCTCAGCTCTCACTAATTCTCTCCTGTCTCTTTCTGTCCGTCGAATTGTTGCGTCACTCTCTCTATACTTTCGCTATTACAACGGACACTGCTCTTCTGA
Source organism: Armadillidium nasatum (assembly GCA_009176605.1). Classification (NCBI taxonomy): domain Eukaryota; kingdom Metazoa; phylum Arthropoda; class Malacostraca; order Isopoda; family Armadillidiidae; genus Armadillidium; species Armadillidium nasatum. The sequence continues at coordinate 116,049 of SEYY01020321.1, forward strand.
ATTCTCTCGTCGCATACCTCCTCCATTGAGAAGGGTTTGTGCGACTCGTCTTTCTGCACTCTCATCCTTTCTCTATCAAACTCTCTGACTCCAGACTTAACCGCTATGCTCAATCTTACATATACTCTACTGGTAAAGTCTGGAACACACTTCCTTCATCTGTTTTCCCAACTTCCTATGACTTATACACTTTCAAATGACGTGTATCAGGTCATGTCGGAATTTAATTTGACCAGGTTCCCGACTTTCCCATAAACTCTGGTGGAAATTTTAGGAGGCCTCTGGCCTTTGCCCACTCATATATATATATATATATATATATATATATATATATATATATATATATATATATATATATATATATATACATATATATATATATATATCTTCCATCAGGATGAAAATATCCCCTTTGGTCATTAACTACGAGTGTTATTATGTTGATAGGTGCTTTCGTCTTCATTCCTCCCTTCCTATGGCTCGTACTTTTCGCGTTTCATCTTCTCAGACGGAATCTCTACCGTACCCTCGACATTACACTAGAGTGCTTCATATTCATACCTTCCTCCACCTTCTTCACGTGTCCCCACAAACTTACAAACTTACAAACGTATATTCAAACATTAGCTTTAAAAAACATATATATAAAATGATGAAATATGAACAGTCCTCGGAAATGTTTGAAGGAACGGCATCCAAAGAAAGCTCCTTATCTACCTTCGGTGATGAAGAAGGTGCCACCTAGAATTCCCCGTAGGCTTGCCTTGTGCACGGTATTCTTTTTTCATAAATTGAAAGTAAAATAAGCCTATTATCATTGTAAACATTAAAACACAACGCATAAAAACAGTAGTTGGGTTTTCAAAGAATAGGAAACGAAAAAAAAAGAGAACCCTTCTTGACAACGGTAAGGAAAAGTAATTAAATAAAAACAAAACAATATATATATATATATATAATATATATATATATATATAATATATATATATATATATATATATATATATATATATATATATATATATATATATATAGTGGCGTTCCTCAAGAATCTGTCCTAACAATTTTTATGCTTTTAACTAATGACCTTCTCTCTGTTACTTCATCCCCTATCCATTCCTATACCGATGACTCCACCCTGCATTATTCTTTTCATTTTGAAAGCCGCCCCACCCAACAGCAATTAATAGACGCAGGGTAGGTAGCCTTGGAGCAACTGACCTCTGATCTATCTTGTATTTCAAATTGAGGCAGAGAAAACAGGGTTGTTTTCAATTTCTCCAAAACTCAATTCTTCCTTCTCTCTACCAGACACAACTTATAATAACACACCACTCAAACCTTCATATCTCCTTAATATCCTCGGTGATTCTTTTTCTGGTGATCTTTCGTGGAAAGATCATATTACTTCTCTTTATAAACAAGCTTTTAAGAGGTTAAGTGTTCTGAGGCGTCTTCAGAATTTCTTCACTCCACCCCAGCTGCTTGCTCTTTATAGGGGTGTTGATCGCCCCTGTATGGAGTATGCATCACACATTTGGAGTGGTTCCACTCATACATCTTTCCTAGAAAAGGTGGAGTCTAGGGCTTTTCGTCTCATCAACTCTCCCGCTCTCATTAATTCTCTCCATTCCTTTTCTTCTAGACGGATTGTTGCGTCACTCTCTCTATACTATCGCTATTACAATGGTCACTGCTTTTCAGAACTCTCCCGATGGATACCTTCTCCATTGAGAAGTGCTCGTGCGACTCATCTTTCTATGCAGTCTCATCCCTTCTCTGTCCAATTCTTTGACCCTAAACTTAACCGATTTACTCAATCTTACATGTACTCTACTTGTAAAGTCTGGAACACACTCCCTTAATCTATTTTCCCAACTTCATATGACTTAAACACCTTCAAACACCGTGTATAGATTTTCTCCACAAGAGGTGAAATATTTCACCGGTGTACATTTTATATATATATATATATATATATATATATATATATATATATATATATATATATATATATATATATATATATATATATATATATATATATATATATATATATATATATATATATATATATATATATATATATATATATATATATATATATATATATATATATATATATATATATATATATATATATATATATATATATATATATATATATATATATATATATATATATATATATATATATATATATATATATATTATATAATCCTTCCCTCTACGTTTATACATTTATTTACCTTTGAAATTGGTTATATCAAAGAATTTCTGTGGTCAAAGCAAATTTTAAGAAATAACTCAATTTTGTAACTCATTTGTTTCGTTCTAATTTTTAATTTTAGTTCAAATGCAAATTTTTACCATCATTAAAAGATTGAATTTACTTAGAAATTTTTGAATAATTGTATATCTCTTTAATTTTAAGCTTTTTATAATTACGTTTGTTTTGGAATATATATATATATATATATATATATATATATATATATATATATATATATATATATATATATATATATATATATATATATATATATATATATATATATATATATATATATATATATATATATATATATATAGGGTGATTCAAAATTATGATAAAAATTTTTGGTAACTGATAAGACAGGCAAAAATAAAGGTAAAAGTTCCTATAAAAGTATGACGTAATGTGCTTAGTTTTCTGTCTGGCTGTCTGCATGTGTTTGTTACTAAATATTTTGTATCTACGAAAGCAAGTAAGTTACAAACTCTAAATTTAAAAATGGTGGATATTAAAAGTGTTTGAGGTACGGATAACTCATTCGGAATAGCATGTGTAAATTAACATATTATTATTGTATGACAAGTTTAATTTTGTACAGCATGAACATACTGTATCTAAAGCACCTACAAATGATATCAAAAGACTAAAGATGATGTTGAAAATGACCTCCGTTGTTCCCAATGCACGAGTCCAGGCGTCTTCTCATCGATTGTCGGACCCGTTCAAATATTCCAGAGAGTCTGTTTGATCGTTTCAATTCCGTTCATAACCCTTAATCGTAGGTCTTCAACGGTGTCGATTGGAGAAGAGTATACTAAGGTCTTTAAATGTCCCCAAAGGTAATAATCCAAAGGATTTAGGTCTGGTGACCTTGCTGGCCACGGAACTGGGCCACCTCGACCTATCCATTGATTGGGAAAGGTGTCATTCAGGTGTTCACGAACTGCAGCACTAAAGTGTGCAGAAGCCCCATCATGCATAAACCACATGTTGTGGCTGCAACTGAAGAGGTACATCATCAAGCAAGGTACGGAGCTCATGTTTCAAAAAGTTTAAGTAGATTATGCCATTAAGCCTGGGAGGAAGCTCGAACATAAGTAGATGATCATTTAAAATTCCTGCCCAAATGTTTACTGAAAACTGATGTTGTGAACGATTCTGTTTGATGGCATGAGGATTCTCGTCTGCCCAAATGTGTTCGTTATGAACGTTAACGATAGCTGTTCTTGTAAAGTGAGCCTCGTCGGTAAATAAAACCTTCGATAAAAAGTTTGGGTTAATACATTTGTCCAAAAACCATTGACAAATAACAACACGAGGAGCATAGTCACGTGGCAATAGAGTATGCACCTGTTGGACGTGGTACGGGTGTAACTGTTGCTCGTGCAGTAACCTCCAAATACTAGATTGGTTCGAATTAAACTGTAGTGACAATTCTCGCTTGCTCTTTTCAGGATGCTTATATATTTCATTAAGAACTAATTCTTCCAAATCATCATTCCTAGTAGTTCGGGTCTGCCTGCATTTAGTGTGCTCTTTGGACTGCAAATAATCTGTTTCAGACAGGCGTTGATGAAAAGTGGCAAAAAACTTTGCGTTTGGACAAATTCGGTTGGGATATTTCTCTTGGTACAAACGTAAGTCAGACGGAAAACTTTATTACGTCATACCTTTATAGGAACTTTTACCTTTATTTTTGCATGTCTCATCAGTTACCCAAAATTTTTACCATAATTTTGAATCACCCTGTATATAAAGAGATTGGATATATATATATTATATATATATATATATATATATATATATATATATATATATATATATATATATATATATATATATATATATATATATATATATATTAGAGGTGGACCGGATATCCGAATCCGCATCCGCAACTGCGGATATCCGCATCATTTTTCCAATATCCGCATCCGCGGATATCCGCAATTGGATATCCGCAACCGCATCCACATCCGCGGATAGTAAAAAATTACGTATCATGCAATCGATAAAAACTTTCAAAGGCAAAACTTTGTATTGAATGCAGAACCTCTTTCTGAGCGCCATACAGGCGACTATCTTGAAACTGTATTTGAAAAGATGCTGACAAAATGGAAGATTTCATTAAATGAAGTGCACTGCGTAGTCAGGGATTCGGGCACAAATATAAAAAAAGCCCTTTCTCTGGCAAGAGTGAAAAATGTAGATTGCTTTGCACACCAAACTCAGATAGTAGTTAAAAATTAAATTATGAGTCAAAAATGTGTATCCGATTTAATAACCAAATGTAGGTTAATTGCTACGCATTTCAATCACTCCGTTGTAGCCCAAAATGAGCTGAAGAAAATACAAACAAGATTAAATGTTCGTCCACTTTCTGTCATGCAAGATATTCAAACACGCTGGAATAGTAGTTTGCATATGCTTGAGAGGATGAGCGAAATTAATGAGGCCATTTGCCTTTATGCTTCAAGCAGCACAAAAATAAAGCCTCTAACAGCTGACGAAAATGACATTTTAAATAATTGTATTAATATCCTTAAGCCTTTTGAAGAATTAACAAATTAACTAAGTCCTTGCATTGAATTCACAAGTTCAGCTGAATCATGTTTGTCAGATGTGATACCACTTGTTTCAACATTGAAAGTTGTGTTAACAAATGTTATTAAGTCTAAGGGAGTTTCAAGGATGACTGAAACATTAATGAAGGAGATGAACGACAGATTTGAAAACCTGGAAAATGATGATGCTTATACAATTGCAACCTTTTTAGATCCTAGGTACAAAACAAAATTTTTTAAACCACTTGTTTCTCAGAATGTTAAAATCAAATTAGGATGCTTATGCGATGAGATGATAGAAACAGCTAAAATAACGCCTTTCAAGAAAAATCAAAAGCTCTCAGATACAAAAGAAACAAAATCTGTTAGCTTAAGCATTGCTAAATCAATGAAAGATCTTCTAGCTTCCAGCAGAGATGAAGAATCACAGTCAGAAGTGTCAAAGGATACAATATCGATTATTGAAAATTATCTGAAACTCCCACGTTTGGAGGCAGATAAAGACCAACTGGTTTGGTGGAGAGATAATTGCAAAAGTTTCCCTTTTCTTGCTGAGCTGGTAAGGACTTATTTAGCATGTCCTTCAACTAGTGTTGCTAGTGAGCGTCTTTTCAGTGGAGCAGGCCTCATTTACGACGAAAAACGAATCAAACTTTCACCTGAAAGAGCCCAAAAGCTTTTATTTCTAAAAAATAACTTACCAATTATTAACTTCAAATGGAATATGTGAAACTGTGAAGTGTGAAGGTAATACTGAATTACTGGCTATATATATATATATATATATATATATATATATATATATATATATATATATATATATATATATATATATATATATATATATATATATATATATATATATATATATATATATATATATATATATATATAACCTTTTTCCAAATAGGTGGAGGTTGGTGGGGTGTTCAAGAGTTGGGTCCATGTCCCACACCCTGGTAACATAGATTCTGGATATTATATTTAAAATTCCAAGAATCTATGGCAAAAACTCTTAAAAAATTAAACTATCCGCATCCGCATCTGCGGATATCCGCAATTGAATATCCGCAACCGCATCCGCATCCGCGGATAGTAAAAAATTTCTATCCGGTCCACCTCTAATATATATATATATATATATATATATATATATATATATATATATATATATATATATATATATATATATATATATATATATATATATATATATATATATATATATATATATATATATATATATATATATATATATATATATATATATATATATATATATATATATATATATATATATATATATATATATATATATATATATATATATATATATATATATATGTTAATAAAGAAAAATAAAATAAAAGCCAAGTACTTTTGTGTTATTAAACACATTCAGCTTTGAGAATGTATTTAATAACACGAAACACTTGGCTTCAATTATTTTCTATTTCCTTCTGGACATTTTATGAAGATGTTTTCCTCGTGTATATATATATATATATATATATATATATATATATATATATATATATATATATATATATATATATATATATATATATATATATATATATATATATATTTTTTTTTTTTTTTTTTTTTTTTTTTTTTTTTTTTTTTTTTATTTTTTTTATTATTTCTTTAAAATAAGAATAACAACTTTCCATCAATTTCTAGTAGATATAATGTAAATTTTACTTATCTCCTTATCCAGAATAATATATATATATATATATATATATATATATATATATATATATATATATATATATATATATATATATATATATATATATATATATATATATAGGACCTATTTATGTAACCAATTATGTAGGAGTCACCAATTATGCGGTTCAGGAGGTCCCTATACTTTTTTTTTGTAGCGCGAAGGGGGATAGATCAGGAGGCTGGGTGTTTTCAATGTCCCCTTGTGGAATGCCGACTGGTACCACTTTTCTTTAAGCCTGCGGAGCGTCTGTAGCCTCGGATGGAAGGTTGATTCAAAGGAGGAACCACAGTGGAGGGCAAATGGTCTGCCAAACTGGGCATCCTTTCGGGAGCAGAGGCGTTGGAACTACTTCTTCTATTGGGATGTCTTCTGCTGCTGCTGTGGTGGCAGTTTCTTCTTGCCTCTGTTTTGGACGTCTTCTTCTGGAGAGTGCGGCTTCTTCTTCAGCTTCTTGGATAAAGTGAATGTAATAGTATTTGCTAATGACCTTTTGAAATTATCTCAAAATGTAAAGGATCAATTAACAAATTATTTATTTTTCACTTTTATTTCTCTTGGTTTATTCTTGGTTTATTATTTTTAGCAAAAATGGCTTACAACCTTATTAAAGTTTTATAAATTATTATTGAAATAATATACAAATTTTTACCTATCTAAAGTAGAAAATATTATTTTATAATATATTTAAATATTACATATTAAAATACAATAAAATCGAAATTTTAAAAATAAACATTTTTTTATTGTAAATATAATATAATATAATATAATATAAAAGAAACATATTTTACATTTCATGATAGTTTTTTATAATGGTTTTACCTTAAAGTTTCTCGGCAAAATTATTTCTTTTGGTGTGAGCATAGTAAAAAGAGCGGTAAAAAGTACATTCAGAATTTGTTATGGTAATATATACAATTTACATTATATTTTAAATGTTTTTCTTTTTAAATTAATAGTTTATACCTTTATACATAAATAATAATCATTTTTATAACAAAAAGAAACTTTATTTTTATTTATTACTTATTTTTAAATGCTTTTAAAAATATAAGTATCATAAACAAGTTATTGCTTTAAATAATTTTTTTTTACAGAAAACGTATTTTTATATTTTGGATAAGTATTTTAAAAACAGCAAAATAATATATATATATATATATATATATATATATATATATATATATATATATATATATATATATATATATATATATATATATATATATATATATATATATAATATATATATATATATATTACTCTGCAAAATTAACGCACCAGCTTTAAATTTCAAGACTATTTAAATTAAACATTTATTCATTTTTGAAATTGCTGAAAGAAGTAAAATTAAAGAAATTAAAAAAAAATTATCCTTAAATTTTGAATATTCGAAACGTATAAAAAAGGAGTATGAACCTTCTAATGCTTAAAAAAAAAAACGTGCAACAGGAGGAAAAAAAAGAAAAACTCTAAGAAGCTTAATAACTTCAAAAATTTCTTTGATTATTCGAATATATTTTTTTCCAATTTTTTAATGGAACAGACAGAGAGACCGACAAAGAAAAGATCCAATCTTCCAATATTGCAAAACCGATTTCTATATATCGTTAAAACTATTGGATCAGGTAATTACTCGTGGTAACTCTTTTAACTTTCTAATTTACTTAACTATCTAACAATTAACGAGAACTTGGAAAATGAGGCCAATTATGCCCTTCCTTTTATTCTCAGTTTTCAGTATATTAAAAATTTGCAGACAAAGCCAAATTTTTTTCTTTTTTAATGACCGAATAAAATAAAATATAAATGAAAGTTATTAAAATAAAATATAAATGGAAGTTATTAAAATAACTTTTTTTTCAAAGTTAAGTATTATTATATATATATATATATATATATATATATATATATATATATATATATATATATATATATATATATATATATATATATATATATATATATATATATATATATATATATATATATATATATATATATATATATATATTCTTTATTTCGATAGTTTTGGTAATAATTTCCCTTGTGTAGTGACAGGTTGTACTTTTTCGTTTTAAAATGAATGTTAAGATATAGGTTCCATTTGTATATATATATATATATATATATATATATATATATATATATATATAATATATATATATATATATATATATATATATATATATATATATATATATATATATATATAGGTGACCTAACTATCTCTATGGTGACCAATGTATGGTCCAGGAGGTCACTACACTTTGTTGTAGCGAAGGGGATAGATCAGGAGGCTGGGTGTTTCCTAAGTCCCCTTGTGGAATGCCGACTGGTAGGCGTGTGGTAGCCACCACTTCTCTTCAGGCCCGTCTGTAGCCTCAGGTGGAAGGCTACTTCAAAGGGGGAACCACAGTCGAGGGCAAAGGGAGCTGCCAAACTGGGTTTCCTTTTTGGTAGCAGAGGCGTTGGAACTTCTTCTTCTGGAAGGGCAGCTTCTTTTGGACTTCTGCTTGGGACTGCTTCTTTTAGGGCTTCTGCTTGGGACGTCTTCTTTTCTTCTGCTTGGGACAGTCTTTTTCTTGGGGCAGATCGTCTGTAGTGGCGGTTTCTTCTTCGGCTCCTTGGAATAAAGTAAAGGTTACTATACTATACTTCTGAAATTTATCTCAGTTTTTGGGAAGGTGTAAGAAAAGTAGAGAGTTTTCCACTTTATTTATTATTCCCTAATTTTAACAAAAATGGTGTACCAAGTTACTATTAATAAAGTTTTATAAATTTACATTGAGATATTATACAAAATATTATATATTTAATTTAGAAAATATTATTTTATAATAATTTTATATTTTACACATAAAAGTACATTATAATTGAAATTATGACATAAACATTTTTATTTGTAAATACAATATTATATAACATAAAATAAATACATTTTATAATAGTTTCTCACAATAGTTTTATCTTAATTCAAATTTGGCGGTAAAATAGTTTTGGCGGGAAAATTAGGTCTTAAAGAGTGCTAGAGTCAATTAAGAATTTGCTATGGTAATAATTTAATATTTACATTATATTTTAAATGTTTTATTTTTTTAATTAATAGTTTATATTTTTATATATTTATTATAATAACTTTTATCACAAAAAGAACTTGGTATTTATTTATTTACAAGATTTTAACTGTTTTTTCTTAATTAAAATAATATGAATACAATTCACTAGTTAACACTTTAAAATATTTTTGATTAAAGAAAACGTTATTTTATATTTTGGGTAACTATTTAAAATGACACTATATATATATATATATATATATATATATATATATATATATATATATAATATATATATATATATATATATATATATATATATATATATATATATATATATATATATAATATATATATATATATATATATATATATATATGTTAAAGTGATTCAAAATTCCTTAGATTTTTTTTTTTTTTTTTTAAAAAAAAAAAGTTTTTTTTTTTTTAATTTTTTAATTTTTTTAATTTTTTAATTTTTTTTTAAATTGCATACCAGATAGCCTACTACTTGTGACAATAATAATAACAATGAAAATAGCTAAGCCAAAAGAACTAATATTAAATTATGGCAATTAGTAAAGCAAGTTACATACAAGAAATATATTATCCAATATTGATCAAAGAGAGAACAATTAGGCTTTTACTGACAACGGCATAAACTTTAGATATTAAGTTCATCCCTTACGATATTAATCTTGCAGGCATGAGGAAAATTCGCTGCAATAAGAATAATAACGATAGTGATGGTGATGGTCATGGTCATGGTGAAGATAGTGATGATGATTTTGATGGTGATGATGACAGTGGTGATGATAGTGGTTGGTAGTGGTAGTTATAAAGATAACAATTTATATTGATGTTTTTCATATTGATGCATATTTATATTGATGTGTATTTATTTATATTTGTATGAATGTAACACTCTTTCTTTGAATAGGGCTCTGCCCTTTAGCGGTGGATATATATATATATATATATATATATATATATATATATATATATATATATATATATATATATATATATATATATATATATATATATATATATATATATATATATATTATATATATATATATATGTCGTGAAAAAAATGTCTTTAAAAAGTCTTACTCCTACCTTCCGAACACGTTGCTATGGTAGTAAAAACACTCTTTTCAAAATATTTTAAGAATTGATGAATTAGAACATATTGCACATCATCGTCAAAATTTTACCTTGAGAGCAATCGTCCAGGTCCCCTTCCGGTAGGAGTATTAACCCCTCATGACGGGGGTTTCATAGCAGCTAACTATTCATTGTTGCTCTTCATTCTTTGTTAAAGTTTTTATTATATTCTTAGATAAATGCGACTCCTCGCTCTGAAAAATCAATGGTAACTGATATTACTATTATAATGGATACTCTTTTCTGATAATCATCTCGTTCTAGCCATGTTTCACGGTCTGTGTAAAAATGCTGTATCAATGTTCAGTTTCTGAAAAAAAAGGCAATTTTCAGCGGTATTGCAAAGTCTTGTAACTCGCAGCTGGAAATTGATGTCCTTGGAATTGTAATCTTCTTTGGAGATGGGCATTCAAGTTCTCCACTTCCGCCAGCTCCGTCTATGATCGCAGTGGCCATTTTCTTTTTAATTTTTGTTGACGCATCAAACAGGGAATGTGCAATTAACTCTTCCAAAAGATACCAAAGGAGTTGTAAAAGTTTATTTAAAGCAACATTTCCTACCTTTGCGTCTATTTTCTCCTACAGATTTAAGGAATGTAAAAGATCAATATTATTCAATGGAGCTGCAACAGGGTTAGATGTATCTATCCACATTTTCGCATAAACCTTCACTATAATATATATATATATATATATATATATATATATATATATATATATATATATATATATATATATATATATATATATATATATATATATATATATATATATATATATATGGCTTAGGTTAAGAAGTTGTCTGACCTTGTGTATCCATATTTTATATCGAAATTTTGAAAATTTCAATCTATCGGTTAGGCTGTATCACAAGGCAAACTTTGGATAAGTCAAACTAAATACGCTAGAAAACTAAATAATAATAATAATAATAATAATAATATATAATAATAATAATAATAATAATAATAATAATAATAATAATAATAATAATAATAATAATAATAATAATAATAATAATATTAACAGGCATAAATGAAATGAAAGATAAACAATAATACAAATGTCAAAAAATTGGCATTGATACATCGATGTTTCCATATAACGATATTTTCATATATCGAAGGTCAAACAACTTTCTTAACCTTTACCTCTATATATATATATATATATATATATATATATATATATATATATATATATATATATATATATATATATATATATATATATATATATATATATATATATATATATATATATATATATATATATATATATATATATATATATATATATATATATATATATATATATATATATATATATATATATATATATATATATATATATATATATATATATATATATATATATATATATATATATATATATATATATATATATATATATATATATATATATATATATATATATATATATATATATATATATATATATATATATATAATATTTATCTTTAAATTTCGCTTCAGCAAATCTGGAAGTGTCACATGATAGAAATAAATATTAGTATTCAGTAGTATTAACTATTAACATATTTCTATACAAATAATTAAGTGTAATTATTTTTGCAATATCTGATCATTTAAAAGTTTTAAAGGATTTAAATTAATTATTAAATTTTCGTTGGTTTCAATAATTTTAATGCAGGGCCTCAAAATTCTTTTAAATATCTTGTTAGCTGAAAGTGTTTTGTACTATTTTTCATGTATGGTTTTTTGTTATTGATTAAAAATTATTTGATTCATTGATATTACTAAACTAATCAATTTAATTAGATAATAATATATATTTTTGTTTATACGTATGTGTAAACTGACACATCCAAGTGTTCCACAAAAATCAAGAAACTTTCAGAAATTCGCTGGATTTCTTGAAGAATCCAGATTTTCGTGGAACATACCCAATGTCATTCTGATAGTTTTCAAGTTTTTCTTATTCCTGCATTATTCTTTTTTGTTCCTAAACCAAACAGGCAATTTTTCTTCATTTTTTTTCTTTAGGAAAAACTTAAAGCGGGAAATGAAATTTTCAACTTTTGCCTCAAAAGTTTAAACCAAAAGTTTTGAAGTATGCATAATTAATTATTGCTTTATTAATTGCACATTAAGCTAAAGCTAAAAGTGTGATACTGACAGTTATGTAAATATAAGAAGGAAAATATATTTTTTTTGTAATTTTTTTAAAAAATTTTATTCTTCCACTTATTTGTTTAATGATATTTTAACAAACCTTGTTTCTAATAGTTAAATTTCTTTTTCTTTTCTCTAATCACTCTTCACCTTTCAATACCATTTCCAGGTGAAAAATAAAAATATAAAAAAAAGAAACTTAAAATTAAAAAATAGAAATAAAATTAGAGTAAATAAATTTTTTAAAAATAAAAACGATGTTATTTTTAATCATACAAACCCGCCATTTTCACCATGTAGTGCAAATTAAAGAGACTAATAGTATATATATATAAATACTTGTTTGTGTGTGCCTGTTGCGTGTGTGTGTGTGTGTGTGTGTGTGTGCGTGTGTTTTCTTGCTTACACGTGTGGCTTGATTTTATATGCAGTAAATTAAAAGTAAAAACTTTTGAATTACTACTATTATTCTTGTTAAATTATTGCTTCGTTTTAGCTTCTCAGTCACATTCCTTATAATGTTTTATTATCTGAAGAAAAATGAACTCATTCAATTATAATATGTTTACATTTTTCAAAACATAAACTTACTTTTTTTTTCTTTTTTTTTTGAAATTAATGATTAAATTTTCCGTAGATGTTCCTCAAAATTATAAATACAATAAAAAAAATCGTATATAAATCGATATATATATATATATATAATATATATATATATATATATATATATATAATATATTATAATATATATATATATATATATATATATATATATATATATATATATTTCTAATCTGCTATTTGAAACTCGAACCCTGACCTCTCAGATGGTAAGAAAAAGCTCTAATCACTACACCACGAAGGTACAAAAGGAAATCTCATTTGAGAAAGCTCATGATCACCTCTCATGATGACAATCTCAAAAGATCTCCTCGACCTCGCTCAGATATGAGGTAACGGGTCAGTTACTATTCCCATAAACCACAGAAACATACGTACATATGAAACCACAATACACCGTGAAATAAAATATTACAATTTCTAATCTGCTATTGAGGACTCGAACCCTGACTTCTCAGATGGTAAGAAAAAGCGCTAACCACCACACCACGAAGGTATAAAAGGAAAAATCTATTAGACGGAAAAACGGATAATGTTTTCACAGAAATAACAGCTGTTCTCAATGAATACTCTTTATGGAAGAGTATAATTATAATTGTTGTCGACACTTCGAATGTGAACACTGGAAGAAGAAATGCGATTATCATTCAGTTACAAATACCGTTTGTGCAAAAGATATTGAAGAAACTCAATTCATTGGTTGTCAACATCATATTCTTGACAGAGTGTTTCGCTTAGTAATGGATGGCGAACTTGGAGGCAACAATGCATTGCCCAATATGGAATATCAATTTATCCCTGAACTTGTAAAGAACTGCGAAAAGCTCAAGGTAAATTTCAACAATGGTAAAGAAGAGATTTATTAAAGAGTAGGACAGCGGGATGATTTGAAAATCCAATTTCATTTATCTCGAGTTTTCCGCTTTTTTCAAAAAATTGGAAGATTTCCTAAAATGAAGTTTCACCAAATACCTAAATTAAGTAATGCAAGATGGAATTCACTAGCAATACTAGCTAGATCTTTTGGCATTTATTCTTCTAACAGATAGAAGAGTCTCACTACTCATAATTATTAGATTCATCTAATAAATGAGCAAACCATTGATTTCTTGACCAAATGTACAAGCATAGGATAATCAAAAACTATGTAGCTTCTTCCCAGTTCACAAACAAGCATTGACCAAATGTACAAAGCATATAATTATCAGAAGCTAGTAGCTTCTTGCAGGTTCACAAAAAAGCATTTTCACTGTGAAAAAGTTTTGGAATCAAAAACTATTATAACTGGACATTCCCAGAACAAATCAATGTGCAGAACGAGTATTCAAATGCATTCAAGATCTTCCTGACGTCTGTAAAAACGGAGAAACTTCAGCTTACATTTATTTTGCTTAAATAAAACAAATAATTCTATGTTATGCTGTCATTACGCTAAATACCCAGAAATCTTTTTTCTTATATAGATATTAGAACTTGTTGAATGGATATACAATTACTTAATATTATATGTACGTTTGTGCCTGCCTGTTTATTGTTAATTATGTATGTTATGCTACAGCAATAAACTGTTAAACGCTCCAAAAGGTATTTTCTAATTTACAACATTCGAGTTTAAAAATATAGCTTCCGAAATATTTTGATTTGTACCCTATATGAGTATAATGAAATCGATATTTCGGTTTGGGGGTGACCTTTTCAAACATCATATCAAATTAATATCTTTTTATTACTTTTCAATCAAAATTCATCGATTTATGTCACAAGAACAAAGAATTGTAAAAATGCCATAAACCTAATATATCTATCTATCTATCTATCTATCTATATATATATATATATATATATAATATATATATATATATATATATATATATATATATATATATATATATATATATATATATATATATATATATATATATATATATATATATATATATATAATATATATATATTATATTTAATAAAATATATATATAATATATATAATATATATATATATATATATATATATATATATATATATATATATATATATATATATATATATATATATATATATATATATATATATATATATATATATATATATATATATATATATATATATATATATATATATATATATATATATATATATATATATATATATATATATATATATATATATATATATATATATATATATATATATATATATATATATATATATATATATATATATATATATATATATATATATATATATATATATATATATATATATATATATATATATATATATATATATATATATATATATATATATATATATATATATATATATATATATATATATATATATATATATATATATATATATATATATATATATATATATATTCTCTGAACGGTCTTAACACAACCGTTTTCAAAAAAAAAATCTGAAATTTCCTCTTATCTTTAACTTTCCTTTCTAGGTATCGTTCTGTATTATCAATGTTTACTAACTTTACTTCCTAATTTTGTTTAGCTTGTTTACCCTCTGTCAAAATTAGCCATATTTTATCCAGAAAAATCTAATTTATGTTCTTGGTCCCATGAAGCCTCTATAGCTTTTTAGCAAATTAAAGCTGCGATATCCCCTGCTTCGGAACTCTATTTTCATCATTCACATTTCACATTCTGTCAATTGATCACTGATACTTCTCAGGTAGCCATTGGAGATATGCTACATCAGATGATTAATGGTCAATCAGTTCCAATAGAATTTTAGAGCAAGAAATTAATAACTCTACAATTCTACCTTCAATAGAGAACTTTAGCAGCCTGTTTTATTGAATAATACTTCAAGCATTTGCTTGGTGTTAGAAATGTTTTCTTTCTCTATAACAAGCCTCTTGAATCAATTTATAATAGCAGAAATCCAGTGAAAACACGATCATCAGCAGGACTACATTTCTATTGTCTTGGGATATGTCCCTTCTATTTTGTACATTAGAGGCTCGGATAACTGTCTGGTCGACACCTAATCACTTTTCATTTCTTGGATTTCATTAGATGTGGAGAAAATTCAAGATATAGCAAATCTACTTGCTAATGACACGGAATCACTACTTTTCCAATCTACGATTTGAGTATTTTCACTTTAATTAAAACGGTCTTAAAATATGATGGGATACTTCTCTACTCTTTCTCCTAGGTCATTTCTGCCTAGTAAAAGTTCTCAACTAGATTTTCATAGCATTTTCATCCTTGTGCCAAAGCTTCTCTTCAACTAAGGAAGATAAGACATTTTTGGAAAAATATATATATTTAAAAAAACGTGCATGGACCCAATCTTGTCATTCACGTTAAAGCTCTAAGATTCATCGCCATACATAGCAAAGAACAATCCGTTTGAAATTCCTTTATAACGTTTTGAAATTATTCATATTGATATTGAAAAACCTTTTCAAACAATTGTTTTGCTTTAATACTCATCAGTTACTTTTGTCATCTCCTTACTTAAATCAGTCTTAATACCAAATTATTGGAAGAATTTCCCCTTTTACTCTTCTCCACATCAGTCTCTAACTCCCTCTTAAGATACATCTTTATATTCGGCGTGTTTTTATATTTTTTTCATGGGGTCTTGGCCCCCAATTTGAAAGTAAACTTTTCACATAATTATCCACCCAGTCCTTTATATATATATATATATATATATATATATATATATATATATATATATATATATATATATATATATATATATATATATATATATATATATATATATATATATATATATATATATATATATATATAGTGGAACTATATTTTAGTGTTGTAATGGAGGAACATAACAATAAAACATTACAAAGAAATATCACCCAGAATTTGCCAAGAAATCATATGTTCGGTGATAACATTTTTCAAAAGAAACGATCTTAAAAACAATTTTATATATATATAATATATATATATATATATATATATATATATATATATATATATATATATATATATATATATATATATATATATATATATAATATATATATATATATATATATATATATATATATATATATATATATATATATATATATAATATATATATATATATATATATATATATATATATATATATATATATATATATATATATATATATATATATATATATATATATATATATATATATATATATATATATATATATATATATATATATATATATATATATATATATATATTTATATATATTTATACTATTATATATATATATATATATATATATATATATATATATATATATATATATATATATATATATATATATATATATATATATATATATATATATATATATATATATATATAATATATATATATATATATATATATATATATATATATATATATATATATATATATATATATATATATATATATATATATATATATATATATATATATATATATATATATATATATATATATATATATATATATATATATATATATATATATATATATATATATATTATATATATATATATATATATATATATTATATATTATATATATATATATATATATATATATATATATATATATATATATATATATATATAATATATATATATATATATATATATATATATATATATATATATTAAATGACGAAGCGAGTCAAATGGGTTTGAAAGTTTATATGAATTTCATTCATCTTCATTGCGTACAGTGTAAAATTGTATACATCCTCTCGTTCCTGATTGACAGAATCAGTTTGTGCACTCTCAGTTTCTCACACTAAAAAAAAAATACAATTTTCTTACTTGCTGTCCTTTTCGAAGAAGTGTTTTCTTGTTGTGCTTCGACATATGGGGAGGAAGAGAGAGAGAGAGAGAGAGAGAGAGAGAGAGAGAGAGAGAGAGAGAGAGAGAGAGAGAGAGAGAGAGAGAGAGAGAGAGAGTTCTTTAAAGCCAGTGTATTATTATAAATAACTTTCAGCTTATAGTTGTCCTTTCCATGATCAAAGATGAAGTTTTCTGTTAATGAAAAAGAGCAGTACGATGGAATGCTAGTGTATGAAATTCAAAGAGAATCCAGAAATTTCTGGGTGTCAGTAAACGACTAACCACATAAAGGTTTCCCTAGAAAAGGGTTATCCTTGTGAGAGACACTTTGGCGTTCCGGCTAAGAAAAGTTTCTATTGCGCCTTATAATCTTCCAATTTTGATATCGTCTGGTGACTGAAACATTTATTGAGATAGAGAAGAACCTGTCAAGTAAAAAGATATTTTATATACACACATATTTTTATATAACCTCCATGTTTAATCTTACATGTACTCTACTGGTAAACTTTGGGACACACTCCTTTTATCTGTTTCCCAATTCCTTTGATTTGCACACTTTTAAACGTCGCGTATCGACTATGTCGGATATTAACGACCAAATTTACAGTATTTCCCCAACTCTGTGAAAATCGGTAAGAATTTGCCAACCAGAGATTCGATAGAAGACTATATATTGCTTCTATTGAAAGGGTTAAGACTTTACCTAGGAATAAAACTCAAGGACAAGACATGAAACTAACTAACCGAAAAAATGATCTTATAGACGCTCAAGGAGAGGGACTTTAAGAGCAGGTGGAGAAAGACGCTAATCCCACTGACAGGGTAAAAATCCTTCCTGGGAGAATTTTTTTTTTTTTTTATGTTTCCTCCGGTGGGCAAAGGCCGGAGGCCTACCAAATTCCACCGGAGTTGGAAAAGATCTATTATCATGGTCGATGGTGGCCGACGTGTCCAGATACACGGCGTTTGAAAGTATGCAAGTCAAAGGAAGTTGGGAAAATAGATGAAGGGAGTGTGCTCCAGACTTTACCAGTAGAGTATATGTAAGACTGAGCATAGCGGTTAAGTCTGGGGTCGGAGAGTTGGACAGAGAAAGGATGAGAATGTGTAGAAAGATGCGTGTCGCACGAGCTCTTCTCAATGGAGGAGGTATGCAACGAGAGAGTTCAGAAGAGCAGTGTCCGTTGTAATAGCGATAGTAAAGAGAAAGTGACGCAACAATTCGACGGGCAGAAAGAGATTGGAGAGAATTAGTAAGAGCAGGAGAGTTGATGAGACGAAATGCCCTTGACTCTACCTTCTCTAGGAGAGCTGTATGTGTGGAACCACCCCAGATGTGCGAAGCATACTCCATACAGGGGCGAACAACACCCCTATACAGAGCAAGCAACTGGGGTGGCGTGAAGTAATTCTGAAGGTGCCTCAGAACACCCAACCTCTTAGAAGCTTGTTTAGAAAGAGAAGTAATGTGATCTTTCCAAGAAAGATCACGAGAAAAAGAAACACCAAGAATATTAAGAATAGATGAAGGCTTGAGTTGTGTGTTTTCGAAGAAGATATCATAGTTGTGTGGAAGATTGTGTCGAGTGGAGAGATGAAGGAATTGAGTTTTTGAGGCATTGAAAATAACCATGTTTTCTCTGACCCAATTTGAAATACGAGAAAGATCAGAGGTTAGTTGCTCCAAGGCTACCCTTCTCGAGTCTATCAACTGCTGTTGAGTGGGACGTTTTTCAAACTGGAAAGAATAATGAAGGGTGGAGTCATCAGCATAGGAGTGGATAGGAGACGAGGTGATAGAGAGAAGGTCATTAATGAAAAGTAGAAAAATTGTTGGTGATAGGACAGAACCCTGAGGAACAGCACTGTTAATAGATTTAAAGGGTGAACGGTGGCCGTCTACAACAGCTGCTATAGAACGACCAGAAAGGAAATGAGCGAGAAGATCACAGAGAGAAGGATAGATACCGAAAGACTTTACCTATATATATATATATATTTATATATATATATATATATATATATATATATATATATATATATATATATATATATATATATATATATATATATATATATATATATATATATATATATATATATATATATATATATATATATATATATATATATGTGATGGCATCCGCATCCGCATCCGCATCCGCATTTTCGAAAATTCAACATCCGCATCCGCACTTTCGGAAATTCAACATCCGCATCCGCATCCGCATTCGCACTTTCAAAAATTCAACATCCGCATCCGCATCCGCATCCGCACCTCTTCCAAAATTCAGACATCCGCATCCGCATCCGCATCCGCATCCGCAAATTAGAAAATATGACATCCGATCCATCACTAATATATATATATATATATATATATATATATATATATATATATATATATATATATATATATATATATATATATATATATATATATATATATATATATATATATATATATATATATATATATATATATATATATATATATATATATATATGCGAATTGTAGATCAAGAGTGAGGGTGAAGAGAGAACTATCGGATTGGTTTAGCATAGGAGTGGGATTGAGACAGGGGTTTGTAATATCTCCATGTTATTTAATCTATTGATGAATGGTTTACTTAGAAAAATGGAGAGAGAAAGGAAGAGTTTTACGTTGAGAAATATGGAGGGTGAATGTGAAGTGAATGTTTTACTTTTTGCAGATGATGCGGCATGTGTTGGTGGCAGAATCTGGAGAAAAGATGAGAATACTTGTGAGAGAGTTTGAAGGGAAATGTGCAAACACGAGATAGAAATTCAATCCAGCGAAGAATAAAGTTATGAGGATTGGAGGTGGAGATGAGGAAATGTGGAGGGAGGAATTGGTTTGTAGAAGTATGAGAATGGTAACTTGAGGAGGTGAATGAATTCAAATATCTAGTAATGTTGGGTGGAAGGTAAGGGTGGGACGGAAAAAGGAATAAAGAACAGAGTGGTAGAAGGAATGAAAGTATTGGGGGGCCTAAGAAAAGTATGGAAGAAAGGAAAAA
>SEYY01020321.1:142500-145000 GCA_009176605.1 Armadillidium nasatum
AAGAAGAGATGAATCTCTGTCTTGCTATTAAGGCTGCTTTTCTGGTAGGACGAAGATTTTTCTTGTCTACAACCTTAACAGTTGAAGAACTGGAACCGGTAGGAAGACTCTAATTTCCTGGAGGTGAAACTGAGGGAGGAGAAACTGCAGAAGCTGTACTGGACCCATTATGTGTGATGGATAGTTCAAGTGGATAGAGATGTTTAATGGGGTACAGGTTGACTTGACCCCCTGGAGTTTTAACAAATACAGAACGTATTTTTCCATCGTCTCCCGGTAAAAGTTGGGTCACGATGCCCATTTGCCAAAAGGGTCTTTCTTTAATGGGACTTCTTATGATTAAGACATCTCCCACTCTCATTCGATTCTCCCATTTTGTTTGGTAGAGCTCTCTGCTTGTTTCTCGAAGGCTTAACAAATATTCATTGTACCACCGATAGTCCTAAATTCTTCGAATTTTTCTGAAGATAACTTGAGAGATTTAAGAAGATCTTCTCGAGCTTTATTAGGATTGCTCCAGAAGGGAGCATCAGACTTACTGCCTGGTAAAACCATGCTTGTTTTAGAATGGGGTTTCAAGAAGCAATTAGGAGTGAGTGGAACCACATCATTGTCACTTGTAGTGTAAGTTAGTGGACGAGAGTTAATGGCATCAGTGATGTCAGAAAGGATGGTGATGAAATCAAAATATTCCAGAGAAGATCGTCCTATAGTTTTATATAGACAACCTTTCACCACACGCAAGAGTGTTTCCCAGAGACTCCCGACCAAAGCACTATAAAGTGGAATTCGTTTGTGTTGGATGCGGTTCTTCCTCGGGAATTCCTTGCCCTCTTCGGATACCACACATGTTTCCATGGCATCTGTTCCTTGAATGAATGTCCTTGCATTGTCACTATATACAGTGTCAGGTACACCATAAATATTGACAAACCGCTGAAAAGATTGTACAAAAGATTTAGTTGTCATGTCAGGCAAAAGATCTAAATGAATTGCTCTGATATTAAGACATGTACCAGTGCTTTGTGAAGTCGAAACCCACGAATTTAAATGGACGGAAAAGGTCCACCTGAGCTTTTGAAAAGTTCGTGAATTTTGGATATTGGAATGCAAAGTTGTTAAACTTTTTGCAAATGACACAGTCTGAAAGAATCTTTTTAATCGTGTGTCTTGCAGATGTTATCCAGAATCCTTTGAGACGTATTCTTGTGAGTGTGGCTTGAATGCCCAAGTGCTTACAGGCATAATGAGCATCTCTTACGATGAGACTTGTGAGATGGTGACTTTTATGCAACAGCACCGGGTTGAGAACATCAAATTCATAGAAATTTGATCTTGATAGACGACCTTTTGTCCTCAAAAGGTCATTGTCATCTAAAAATAGGTTCAATCTATCCACTAAATCTGGTGGTTTCTCCTTTGTAGAAGGATGGAGTTTTGCTTCCTTTAAGAAAGCAATTTCTTTACTGAAGGATTCTTGTTGCATTACTCTTAGGCAATACAAAAGAGCTTTTTCATCACAATTGATGTTATTACTTGTATCTTTTGATTTCTTAAGAAATCGGAACAGCAAAGAACATACACGAAGAAGGGCATTTAAACTTGAAAATTTGCCAAAATTAAGCACAGGAGGTTCTTTTGCTTCCTGAACTATGGAATATACGGGGGTCACTGGTTCGATTCCCGAATTTTTTAATTCAAAACTTGGCCAATAAGATGGGTCAGATGCAATCCAAGATGGTCCTGATGACCAAAACTGAAGTTTCCTCTTAAATTCATAGAGAGTAATTCCTCTTGTGAGTAAATCTGCAGGGTTTTCTTCTGAACGCACATGCAGAAATTTTGGCTGTAGAGAAAACTCAGTATTTAATGAAGATACCATAAGAGAGATATCTTGTATGCGGTTTCTCACAAAGATTTGATTATTCTTTTGGCCTTTGTTGAAAATCCACTGTAATGTGATTTGTGAATCTGAAAAAATATTCACATTTTTAAATGGTACATCCTGAAAACTCCTCAAAACTGAGAGCAAGCATTTCAAGGCAAGAAAGACTGACATAAGTTCTAGACAAGGAAGTGTCTTTCCCTTTAAAGGAACATACTTGGCCCATAGTATTTGTGGGCTTTTCAAGTCAGACAGAAGAAATATAGACCACAAACCCATAGCATTGGGTGCTTGCATCACAAAATATATTGATAGACAGATTAGACTCAGATGTTTCAAAACAGGATCTCTGAAAGGTTACATCTTTAAGTCCAGACAAATCTTTACGAATTTTTTCCCCAAGACATTTTTATTTCTGTTTCAATTTCGTCATCCCACTTCATGTCTTTTTCTCAGGTTCTCCTCATGAGAAGACGTCCACGGATAGAAACAGGAATGAATAAGGCAAGTGGGTCGAATAATTTAGATACTTCTGAAAGAAGTTGTCTTTTGTGGAAACAGATTTGAGAGAAAAATCACTTAGTTTAAGCGTGTCATGTTCTGCATCTTATAGAT
>SEYY01020321.1:155000-160000 GCA_009176605.1 Armadillidium nasatum
GCATCCAAAATTTCATCCGCATCCGCAAATTAGAAAATATGACATCCGATCCATCACTAGTATGTATATATTATATATATATATATATATATATATATATATATATATATATATATATATATATATATATATATATATATATATATATATATATATATATATATATATATATATATATATATATATATATATATGCGAATTGCAGATCAAGAGTGAGGGTGAAGAGAGAACTATCGGATTGGTTTAGCATAGGAGTGGGATTGAGATAGGGGTTTGTAATATCTCCATGTTATTTAATCTATTGATGAATGGTTTACTTAGAAAAATGGAGAGAGAAGGGAAGAGTATTACGTTGAGAAATATAGAGGGTGAATGTGAAGTGAATGTTTTACTTTTTGCAGATGATGCGGCATGTGTTGGTGGCAGAATCTGGAGAAAAGATGAGAATACTTGTGAGAGAGTTTGAAGGGAAATGTGCAAACACGAGATTGAAATTCAATCCAGCGAAGAATAAAGTTATGAGGATTGGAGGTTGGGATGAGGAAATGTGGAGGGAGTAATTGGTTTGTAGAAGTGTGAGAATGGAAACTTGAGGAGGTGAATGAATTCAAATATCTAGTAATGTTGGGTGGAAGGTAAGGGTGGGACAGAAAAAGGAATAAAGAACAGAGTGGTAGAAGGAATGAAAGTATTGGGGGGCCTAAGAAAAAGTATGGAAGAAAGGAAAAATTTCGAAAGAAATGAAGATAAGAATGTTTGAATGTATGTGTTCACCTTCTGTATTGTATGTGTGTGAAACAAAGACGATAAGTGCTCGGTCGAGAAAAAGTTTCCATGTCTTTGAGATGAAAGATTTGAGAGCGATATATAAATTGAGAAGGATTGATAGGATTAGAAATGAAAGAATAAGGGAGATGTGTAAATGGAAGAAGGATGTAATTGATAGAGAGGAGGAGGATGTGCTAAAATGGTTTGGACATATATGTGAAGAATGAAAGAGAACAGAATGGTTGGCAAGGTACGTAGATCCGATGTAGATAAGGGAAGGGTAGGGGGAGGGGAAGGCCGAAGTGGAGATGGATGGATGGAGTGAGAGTGATTTTGATGGAAGGAATTTGAGTTTAGACGAGGGTAGAAGATTTGTGGAGACAGAGATGGAGGGAGGTGGTGAAAGCGTTGAAAGGTAAGAATAGTTATGTTTGTAAGGGAATTGTGGCGGGCACCACCTCACGAAAGTGGGAAAGGTGATAGTGAAATATATATATATATATATATATATATATATATATATATATATATATATATATATATATATATATATATATATATATATATATATATATATATATATATATATATATATATATATATATATATATATATATATATATATATAATATATATATATATATATATATATATATATATATATATATATATATATATATATATATATATATATATATATATATATATATATATATATATATATATATATATATATATATATATATATATATATATATATATATATATATATATATATATATATATATATATATATATATATTAACATCCGCGTCCGCATCCGCATCCGCATCCTCATCACAATTAACATCCGCATCCGCATCCGCATCCTCATCAAAATTAACATCCGCATCCGCATCCGCATCCGAACTTTTCGAAAATTCAAAATCCGCATCCGCATCCGCACTTTCGAAAATTCAACATCCGCATCCGCATCCGCATCCGCACTTTCGAAAATTCAACATCCGCATCCGCATCCGCATACGCACTTCTCCAAAATTCAACATCCCCATCCGCATCCGCATCCGCATCCGCAAATTGGAAAATATGACATCCGATCCATCACTAATATATATATATATATATATATATATATATATATATATATATATATATATATATATATATATATATATATATATATATATATATATATATATATATATATATATATATATATATATATATATATATATATATATATATATATATATATATATATATTATACATGATATATAAATTTTACATTCAACCTTTGTAGCACTATTAGATATTCAGATAATTATATTTTATATTACATTTACATTACTCTGTTTCCAAATGTTATTATCTACAATCCTTAGTTTTATGTATTTTGCTTTACAAGTGTTACAAAAAATCACAAAATTGTTGATTGCTGATTTTTTATTTTTTGCGGATGAACAAACGATAATAATAATAATAATAATAATAATAATAATAATAATAATAATAATAATAATAATAATAATAATAATAATAATAATAATAATAATAATAATAATAATAATAATAATAATAATAATAATAATAATAATAATAATAATAAGAATAATATTAATAATTATGATAATAATAATAGCAATAATAATAATAATAATAAAAAATAATAATAATATGTAATTTTCTGTCATTATCTGCTTCCGATCTTTATTTCTAAAAATAAGATGCATTTAATGCTTCCTGAAACAGAATGAGGTAATGTTGTAATTTTATTTTTTTTATTTTTATTTTTTTATTTTTTTTTATTTATTTATTTTTTTTAAACTGAGTGACGTGTGCTACAATTTGCAATTAAAGAGGAATTTCCAGAGATTAGTTTTTTACGAATGATTTACCTCTGCTTCTAGAGCGTACAAATGAGTAAATATGCGTACAAGTTCATGTTTCATACATGCATGTACTCATGTATTAATATTAAAAAGAGTAGAATTATTTTATTTTATTTTTCTTTTTCTTTTCTTTTTTTACAATTTTGTAATAAAAATACCTTACAAAATTTTACTTTTTATTTGTGGATTTACATCGTTGTGAGTGATTTGGATTTAGATTAACTATGTAGAATTCAAAAATAATATTCAGTTTTCGTAGAGATATTTCAATGCAAGAAATTTTAGTGTTCATGTATTTCAATATTAAAGACAAAATGCAATCCTAAAGCCATTGAACATTTAGGGAAAGCAAATAAATATATTATCTACAAAAAACTGAGAAAGTTAACGGTCTGAAATATGTATATAAAGCAATATTATTTATTAACAATGTCAATTTACTTCTGGTTTAAACGAGCGTTTTCTTTCTGTGTTGAATTTTTCGGTGAAATATTTCATTTTGCTTTTCCATTACCACACAAAGATTTTCGGGAAAATAGTCTTGGTGAAATTGTCGAAAGAGATTTTTGAAGCTCATGCTGCAACCGAGGTTTTAAAATGTTTGTTGTAGTTCCTACAATGATTTTGTAATTAGTATCCTTGTTATTGCTTTTTTTTTTTTTTTTTTTTTTTGTCTCCTCCGGTGGGCAAAGGCCAGAGGCCTACCAAATTCCACCGGAGTTGGGAAAAATCTATTATCATGGTCGATGGTGGCCGACGTGTCCAGACGCACGGCGTTTGAAAGTATGCAATTCAAAGGAAGTTGGGAAAACAGATGAAGGGAGTGTTCCAGACTTTACCAGTAGAGTATATGTAAGACTGAGCATAGCGGTTAAGTCTGGGGTCGGAGAGTTGGACAGAGAAAGGATGAAAATGTGTAGAAAGGCGTGTCGCACGAGCTCTTCTCAATGGAGGAGGTATGCAACGAGAGAGTTCAGAAGAGCAGTGTCTGTTGTAATAGCGATAGTAAAGAGAGAGTGACGCAACAATTCGACGGGCAGAAAGAGATTGAAGAGAGTTAGTAAGAGCAGGAGAGTTGATGAGACGAAATGCCCTTGACTCCACCTTCTCTAAGAGAGCTGTATGTGTGGAACCACCCCAGATGTGCGAAGCATACTCCATACAGGGACGAACAACTTTTCGGTGTCATTTCTGAAACTAATCCATGCCTCTTTTTCTGCTGCATTCATTATATTTAATCAAAATGTTTATCTTTTATTAAACGCATTATTTCGGGACCATCAAATATTCCTTCTTTGACTTTCGCGTCTGATAAATGTGGAAAAACATTATTTAAATGTTGAAAATACTCACCAGAATTATTGAAAGACATCACAAACTCTTTGTTCAACCCTAATATAATAAACAAGGCTGATAAAAGTACATTTTCCCGATCCACAAAGTTCAAGCAGATAACGTTATTTTTTCATGGATTCAAATTTTCTCTGTTTGGTTTGTTTTCCCTCACACAATGCTAGTCATAAACAATTAAAACATGGCATTTTCACGTAAGAGATTTGCCGCCCTAACTTCATATTCAACAGGAATAGTATATATATATATATATATATATATATATATATATATATATATATATATATATATATATATATATATATATATATATATATATATATATATATATATATATATATGATGAAGAAGGGGAATGTTTGATAGAGCAGAGAAGGGTGCACTAAGGTAGTTTGGGCATGTGCGTAGAATGGATGAAGACAGGATGGTGCGCAGAATTCTTAAATCCCAGGTTGAGGGAAATAAAGGAAGAGGTAAGGCCAAATTGCAGATGAATGGATGGAGTGAGGGAGATTGTGAGTGGAAGGGGTTTGAGTTTGGAAGAGGGCAGGAGAGTTGGGGAGGATAGAGGGAGATGGACCACTGTGGTGAAGGAGGGGGGTGAAAGGTGAGGTGTGTATGTACGTGGGTGAAGGGATTATGGCGAGCACCAGCCCACGAGAGTAGAAAAGGTGGAAAGCGAATAAATAAATAAATAATATAAATATATATATATATATATATATATATATATATATATATATATATATATATATATATATATATATATATATAATATATATATATATATATATATATATATATATATATATATATATATATATTATTATTTCTTACTGCTCCTGTGTGTGTGTGTGTTTTTATAAAGTACTCCATTAATTAATTTACTCTTTCTTCGTATATTAAGTGGTTCCAATAATTTTAATGAAAGCTGTCTCAAACATTTTACATTATTTTTCAACCGTTTTCTAGTAAACACACAAAGGAAA
>SEYY01020321.1:162500-167500 GCA_009176605.1 Armadillidium nasatum
ATTATAATTTATGAGTGCAGACACTTGCCATGAATGGACACATATTCCTCTATACACATGACTTGGCCATTTATTTTCATTTCCCTTTTGCAAGGCAATATACTTTTCTTTGGTATTAAGTTTTAAAAAAAAGGCAGTTTAACTTAATTAAATTTGACCAGGGCTAAGAAGACCTTAATTTACAGAAACAGTTAAATTGACTGCTGAGTTATCTCTAGTGATCAATTGGAAAAGGATAGCGAAATGCGACAATATTGTGACAAGTCTTGAAAATATATTTTTGTCATAATTTTCAAAAAGGAAGAAAATAAAAATAAAATATTTTTTTTTTTTTTTTTTTTTATAATATATATATATATATATATATATATATATATATATATATATATATATATATATATATATATATATATATATATATATATATATATATATATATATATATATATATATATATATATATATATATATATATATATATATATATATATATATATATATATATATATATTCTGGTGCTATAGGGTCAGGAAGTATTAACAACCAGTGGAAACAGAGAGAAAACAGCAAGGGAGACAGGAGGAATTTCTCCATAAAAATAATTGTTTTTTTAGAGAATTTTTTTTTTTTTTTTTTTTTTAACCTATTGAAGGTTTTTGAATAATTTTATCTTCGAGATATTTTAAAAATCAAAATTATATTTTATTTTTTAATTTTTTAATTTTTTGAGAGCACTTTTCAAAGTATTTTCACACTTGGATCCTTTTTCAAACTGCGACCTGATTGTTATAATTATTCTTGGTACATTGAAAACTGTTCACAAAAAAAAATGCAAAGAAAATATAGAACAATAACACACTCTCTATAACCTAACCTCAGTTCTTCCTTAACAACAAGATTACTCATTGGGAAACTTACTCCTGCGTCAACAGTTATAAAATATTATTTATTTTTACCTCGTCTCACACCTGTAACACATGCACATGTAAGTCAATCAAGGTTACTAATTGAAA
The DNA here is from genome assembly GCA_009176605.1 of Armadillidium nasatum. NCBI lineage: Eukaryota > Metazoa > Arthropoda > Malacostraca > Isopoda > Armadillidiidae > Armadillidium > Armadillidium nasatum. The sequence continues at coordinate 163,514 of SEYY01020321.1, forward strand.
AATCTCTAAATATTATGCAGACCGCTGCCCAAAGAATCAAAATCCCGCCAACCCCAATAAAATTATATCACCGAAGAAGCAAGTCTCTTCTAGCTCAGATGTGGAAAAAAGAGGGGTCTGAGGATTCCAGTGAGTGAAGGTCAGTAATTATTACTATTATTATTATTATTTTTCATTAGTAGTAGAATATAATAAATAACACGAAGAATGATACATCGAGGAAGGCGTCATTTTTTGTTCAAAATCATCTCACCGTTATCTTTAAGACATCAATTCTCTCTTGAAACTAAGTTTCGACCGAAAAACAGATCATTGGCAACTATTCCAAACAGCGTGGCTTCTCTTTCTTCCCCCCCCCCCCCCCCAACTTTAGAATATATATATATATATATATATATATATATATATATATATATATATATATATATATATATATATATATATATATATATATATATATATATATATATATATATATATATATATATATATATATATATATATATATATATATAGAATTAACCTCACCATTAATACCCAGAATTCCTCGCTCTCACTTCTAATTGCTTGATCTGTCTTTCATTCTTTTTTCCTTTTCTTTTTTGTGTTGTTTTTTTTTTTTTTTTTTTTTTTCATCACTCGTTTATATGCTTCTCTACGTTTATATGCTTTTCTATTTTTGTTAACATTTATATTAAAAACTACTATTTTTAAATTTATAAGAATTTTGTTCATTCTATTTTCAGTACTGAAGATGTATTGTAATAAATACGAAACGTTTGCTATAAAATGAATTTATCTGTTTTCTTTGCAAGTTTATTCATATTTAAAATTAGGTTCCCTAAGAACTCTTCTATTACTGATATATATATATATATATATATATATATATATATTATATATATATATATATATATATATATATATATATATATATATATATATATATATATATATATATATATATATATATATATATATATATATATATATATATATATATATATATATATATATATATATATATATATATATATATATATATATATATATGCAAAGAACATTCAAAATAAGGAAAAAAAAATCTAAGATCAGATCGAGAAAACTAAAAGGTACTTCATTAATCTGAATTCAAATTATATCCTTTCAGAACATTGTTAATATCTGTGTATTAAAATTACGTTGGATATTTTATTTTAAACAATGAATATAAATAGTATAAAATGAAGAGATACTTAATATAAGTATACATTTGTATATAGGTATACAATCATCATTATAATTGTCTTTATTCGTTAATCTTTTGACCTTTTATAAAGAAACATCGCTATTTCTCATTCGTCTCCTATTTAATGATTTTTTTTGTTTGTTTACGTCGTGTGTGAATTTTTTAAAAATGCGACTGTAATTACCATTTCTATCTTTCCTTTCAAGTATGCATCGCTGGGGAAAAAGAAGAGAAACGAATATTTTATTTAGAGTTTGTCTTCTGTTCTCACTAAATACGTTTTAAAGATATTTCCTTAATTAAAATTGTCTTAGAGAGATAATAATATATAAACCAGGTATTAAGTTGATAAATGATACTGAAAGTTCAGTTATTGTGAAACTATTTTTGGGGGGGAAACATTGTTGATTTATCTGACTGATTCGTAGAAAAACGAGAGCAAATGTTTCAAACATTTTTGTGGAAATTCGAAATAGTTAATTTTCTTAACAAGCTCATTAGATACTAATATATACTTGTGTTTATAAGGTCATAATTACTATTGCAAGTTTGAGCTCAGACTTGTAATTGATAACCTTCAACCAGGGTAACAGTTAAAAAAAAAATGCTCTTGCCAGTGTAATTGCAAGTATATGCGAAACATTAATCAGTCATTAGAATAGGGTACCAAAACATCAAGCTCTCAGATGTGTGATTCATGCAATTCTTTTATGTTAACTCATAAGTTTTCAAAAATATATAAAAAAATTTCCTAAGATTAAATAAAGCTCAAGCATTCTTGTTGTGATAAAGGTTTGGAGAATTTAATTTATTATATTGTCAGTTTCATGTTGCCGTTAAATTTGCATGAATATTGGGCCTTAAGATATAAAATATTATTCATTCAATAAAATGTATTTTTAGGAAAGAAATATAATTGCTATATAGCAACGAGGTTGCTATTGTAATGTAACTTTAGTCAGAGACCAACGGCAATATTACTAACATTTCATTGATGCTGTCTGACAATGTGAAATTAATGATTACGATGATTTTAGAACTTCCTCAAAAAAGTTCTGATAGAAGTAGATATGATATAATAATATATTAAAATGCCAATCTGATGAGCATATTAAGCATCCTGTTTGGGTTTAATTCTCTAATTTAGTAAAAGGTGGACGTGGTTCCAGAACCAGTAGATCAAGAGAGAAAGGAGCCGGAAATGAAATCAGAGATTTTGCCTTAACTGCAGCTATTTTTAGACCATATTTCATGCCACAAGTACTTAAGTAATTTAAACATCTGCATGTGGTAATTTTTTAAAAAGTTTTGTCAAGATGTTGATCCAGACGGGATAATTTACAGTGTTTTCAAACAAATATTTAGGCTGCTGGAATACATACCACTACAAAGAGCAAAAATGAAATGAAATCGTAATAAGTTTTTTATTTTATCATCTATTAATAAATACTTCACTTCTAATCTACAAAGCCATTTATTAATATTCTTTGATAGAAAATTATAGAGAGGGAAACTTTGTTTACAAAAGAAGTCAGAAGATCAATCAAAACAAATAATTACCATAAACCAAACAGATTATCCCTTCCAAATTTTATATATATATATATATATATATATATATATATATATATATATATATATATATATATATATATATATATATATATATATATATATATATATATATATATATATATATATATATATATATATATATATATATATATATATATATATATATATATATATATATAGCTCATCAAATTCTATTGACTATCCTTAGTAATTTTGACTGTTATTTACACTCCAAAGTTAAATACATTCTCTTGTCTTCTCCTTTTTCTGAAATATTCATATTGTCAATTATTATATAGAAGCAGTTGGTGAACTTCCTTCCCTTGAAGATGAACTCGGCATTCTTGACATTTTCTTAATCCTTCATTACTTCTATTGGTTCTGTTAAACTTTTCACCTCTCGCATTATTGTTGTATCACTCACCTTATACCATCACTTCACAACAGACAATGTTCTACTGAACTCTCTAATGGCATACTACCTTTTGTGAGGAGAAATCGTGTTAGTCGTCAATCTACGCAGTATCATACTTTCTCTGTCCAACTCTGTAACCTCTGTCTTAACAACTATGTTCATTCTTACATATAAACCTCTGGTAAAGTCTGGAACACACTTCCTTCTTCTACTTTCCCTGCTCTCTATGACTTTAGTACTTTCAAACAACGTGTATCGGCTAATGACTACCTTTGATTAATCAGTTTTTCATCTGAATTCCCCAACTCTGTTTTAATCCATGTGGCCTCTGGTCTTTCCCATCAGAGGATATATATATATATATATATATATATATATATATAGAGAGAGAGAGAGAGAGAGAGAGAGAGAGAGAGAGAGAGAGCAAATATGCGATTCTGTTCTCAAATCATCTGAGCAAATAAAGGAGCAAAATCTTTCCTTCGTGAATTATAATTTTAATTCGAAACCCTTTTTTGCTTCTGACTTTGAATCTCTCTTTGTTATACTACAGGGGGAAAAAGGCAAAATCAGTTCGCTTGAGTTATTTTAGAAGCACAAAAGTGGGGAGTTATGTGGGATTAATCAAGCGAGGTTATGATGTGTATTGAGTGATTTTAAGTTATCTAAATAACTTAATAAAGTTATAATTAAATATCATTATGAGAAAAAAAGTTAAAGATACTCCTTGATATCCTAAGAAATTAAATATAAACTTCATAAATATTAA
>SEYY01020321.1:172500-185000 GCA_009176605.1 Armadillidium nasatum
TGCTCTTGCCCGGATAGCTTGTAGTTTCTAAGGAAGAAGAAGTGAACCTCACTGTTCGAGTTCAATTTAATAATTCATAGTTTAAATTATTTACACAGCTAACATATTAACTTCTATTAACTCTGATATATGAGGAGCTAAATATCAATATCCCAATTTATTTCAAATAATCATACAACATCGAGAAGAGAGTCGTAAGAGAACCACAAGAGGGTTGTAGTTAGTTTTTAGTGTTCGGGTTCCGAGAAGAGAACTACAAGAGGGTGGTGTTAAGTTTTGGAATCTCGAGAAGAAATGAGAGGAAAATGAGAGATTGCCAACCTTGATCTTGAGATAAGGGTGTGTGCTGTATAATTACTTGAAAATCATAAATGGAGATATTGAGATACTGAACTCCGCATGTGTCAGTGTTATGAGGTTAATATATTAACTGTGTAAATAATATAACTATGAATTATTAAACAACTCGTACAGTGAGGTTCACTTTTCCTTCCTTAGAGCATGGCTGGCTAATTTTGGTGTGGTGTGAATGGTGTTCTGTTTTATTCCTGGTGTTGTGGGGTACAGAGCGGTGCGGTGTAGAGAGTTCTTGGTGCTGTGGGAAAAAATGCAATGGTGCCCAATGTATACTCGTGTATATATATAATAATATATATAATATATATATATATATATATATATATATATATATATATATATATATATATATATATATATATATACTGTAAAAACAAACCTTTGAGAGCCTTGATGAGAACCACAAGAGGGTGGTGTTAGTTTTTAGTGTTTGGGCTCGGGAAAAGAGCCATGAAGAGGACCACAAGAGAGTGGTGTTAAATTTTGGTAGTTCGAGAAGAAACGCGGGGGAAAATGAGAGATAGACAGACTTGATCTTAAGGTCAGGGAGGAGTGTTGTATAATTATTTGATAGTCATAAATAGAGATGTTGTGATAATGATGTAGTAAAGTTAATACGAGTTGATATACTAGATGTTTAAATAATTTTGTAAATAGTTAAATAGCTAAAACTAACAACCAATAGTTAAATAGCTAAAACTAACAACCACCCACTTGTGGTCCTCTTCACGGCTCTCTCCCAGAGCCCAAACTCTAAAAGCTAACACCACCATCTTGTGGTCCTCCTCACACCTCTCTCTCTTCCAGAGCTCAAAACACAAACTTTCTCACTTCGCTGTTCTACTTCCTTTAACTTCTTGCTGACCTCGTGGTCCTCTTCAGCAGTTCTTCTGTACTCGTCGCTCTTCCTGGTCATGCCGCTTTTAATTCTTAAATTTCTTCTTGTGGTTTATAACCGGCTTTCTTCTCAACAACTTCCTTTTGCAGCTCTCCTGCTGTTTCGCTGCTCTTGATGTTTTTGCCCGAATAACTTATAGTTTCTTAGGAAGAAGAAGTGAAAACTCACTGTTCGAGTTTAGTTTAATAATTCTCACAAAATTATTTAAACAGCTATTTTAATTCGTATTAACACTACTACATGCGGAGCTCAATATATCAACATCTCAATTCAAGATTATCAAATAATTATTCAACATTTTTAAAAAGAACTCTCCGATAAGCCTTTTCCATCAAAGAAGCTTACGAATAATTCTTTGATATTTTCAAAATATTCCTTTACTAGCTCTTGCCAAATAAAACCTTATTCAAATAACCTCTACTAAATTTCTGTACCTAGATTAATTCTCATTAACCTGCATATCCGAAATATTCTTAGCTCTTCTATTAACACTCGTCCATATACTTTACTGCTATACAAACAATTTAACAATTAGCCTGTTAATCTGTAAAATAATTAGAGAAATCTTTTATTTCAGTTTTATCCTTATAAATTGGAACCAGACAGGAGTGTAAGCAATTTTATGTTGCCATAGACGCAACATTCCCTGCAAACATTGAATAAATGACATTTTCTATTTCAAGACACAATAATTTCCTTGCATTGTATCCCTCACAAAGAATGTCAGCACCTCCCCCATCTCTCCTTTGTGCACGAGAAATGACTATGTAGATTGGGGAGGCTAAATTTCTCATAGCTACATATTTCAATGCTTTCGGGGTCACTGTGTGAATTAATTAAATTTCATCAGACGATTTCTATATCATTCTATTATTTACAATACCAAATTTTATCATCATCATCATTCGTATCATTATAACAGAACCATCATTCTCATCATTATGGCATTATAACAAATATAATCACTGTTAATAAACAAATAACAAATATTTCATAAATTTGACTTTACACAATTTTCAAAGGTCACTTTCATATTTTTATGAAACTTTCATAAAATGCTTGAAAAAAAATTGAGCTTTGAAAAAATATATAAAAGTTTATAGTTTGAAATATATATATATATATATATATATATATATATATATATATATATATATATATATATATATATATATATATATATATATATATATATATATATATATATATATATATATATATTATATATATTTTTTTTTTTTTTTTTTTTTTTTTTTTTTTTTTTTATTATTATTATTATTATTATTATTATTATTATTATATATATATATATATATATATATATATATATATATATATATATATATATATATATATATATATATATATATATATATATATATATATATATATATATATATATATATATATATATATATATAGCCTTAAGGTGATCGTGGTCTTTGCAATTACATCTTAGTACACAATACGTGTGTAGGTACAAATTATTTTTCCTCTGTTTTGTGTTATAAGAAGGTGCCGCATAATTAATAAGATTCTTTTATATAAAATGGGAAAAGAGAGAAGTGAGATTCTACTGGTTTTTATTATTTTTTATTTTTTTTATTTTTTATGAAATATTTCTGAAAATTTCAGTAAGCTCTCTCTCTCTCTCTCTCTCTCTCTCTCTCTCTCTCTCTCTATATATATATATATATATATATATATATATATATATATATATATATATATATATATATATATATATATATATATATATATATATATATATATATATATATATATATATTTATATATATATATATATATATATTATATATATATATATATATATATATATATATATATATATATATATATATATATATATATATATATATATATATATATATATATATATATATATATATATATATATATATATATATATATATATATATATATATATATATATATATATATATATATATATATATATATATATATATATATATATATATATATATATATATATATATATATATATGCTACGAGGGACGTCATCCAAAGAATGCCCCTCAACCTCCACCCCTCACCCCATCATCACTTGGGAGTTGGCGGCCTCCGATGATGGGGATGGTGCCGCCATGACCCACGGTCTTCTTTTTTCATTAATTTCTGCAACATTCGCGGTCTTTTTTCTAATTTCCCCTTTGTCGAACACCATCTCTCTTCTTCTAAACCTCATCTCTTGTTTCTAACCGAAACTCAGGTGCTTGAGTGTGCTGACAGCAAACCTTATTCTGTTACCTCCTACTGTCTCTATCCTCAATTTTCAGCCATGGGCGGTTTTTGCGCATATGTGCGCAACGATGTTATTTGCTCTCGTGTCTCTAATTTGGAGTCTCCTGAATTCTCTACTTTATGGCTAAAGCTCTCTTGCAATTCTACTGCTAAATTTATTTGTTCTGTTTATTTATCTCCAAATTTTACTGACTATCCAAAATTCTTCGACTATTTAAACTCCAAAATAAAGCACATTATGTCTTCTTCTACTTTCTCCGAAATCATCGTTTTAGGTGATTTCAATGTTCACCACCGCCAATGGCTTTCATCTAGTTCTCATGATCCAGCCGGTGAACTCGCCTTCAACTTTTCTATCCAGAACAACCTTGAGCAGTTGGTGCAACTCCCTACCCGTATCCCTGATCATCTTGGTGATGAACCCAACATACTTGATCTGCTCCTTACTTCTTATCCTTCTCCTTATACTGTTAAACTCTTTCCTCCTCTGGGTTCATCCGATCACCTTCTAATCTCCGTATCTTGTTCTGTCTCTTCAAGTCTTCCGCAAGAACGGCCTCCGCCTTCGGCGAGGAGACGTTTCTGGCACTTCGGTGCTGCTAACTGGTCTGACTTGCGGTTGTAATTCTCTGATTTCCCATGGAATGATTATTGCTTTCGTGGGAGGGGTCCCTGGGAGTGTGCTGAGCGTATAACCGAGGTGATTCTCTCTGGCATGGAGGCGTACATTCCATATTCTTTCCCTTCTACTAAACCTAACAAACCTTGGTTTAACTCTACTTGTTCTCGCGCTATCCGCCGCAGAGATGCTGCCTTCAGAGTTTACCGTCGTCTTCAAACTCCTGAAACTCATTCAATTTATATTTCATCCCGGAATCGTGCAAAATCTATTCTTCGAGAAACCAAAAACTTTTCTCCGTTTAAAATGAACAAATCTTTCTGGATCCTCTTCCTCTCGCCCTTTCTGGCATTTTGAAAAATATGTTAACTCTAACTTTTTTTTCATCCCTCCTCAAGTTTCCTCAAAGCTTTGTGCTGAATCTGTTCGAAATTTCGAAATGTTCAGACGCCACAGAGCGGAAAGAGTCAGAAAGAAGGGAAAGAAGATCACCAGTAGAACGTTCTTTACGAAAGCCATACTTACGATCAGAGATAAGAATTAGAAGAATTAAAGTGTTTCCAAATTTTCCTGTTAAGGATAGATTCGAAAACTTTAGAAAGAACTGAGGTTAAAGAAATAAGACGATAGTTAGAGGGTTGAGAGGGGTTCCCCTTCTTTGGCACAAACTGAATGAGCGTAACGTTTCCCGCAAGAATGTAAGGTCGAAGTAGAAGGCAAAGATGAAATAGTTTACCAAGACAGGGTGCAAGCTCGGAAGCACAAGTTTTGAGAACCGCAGGAGGAATACCATCAGGGCCATACGTCTTCTTAGTGTTAAGCTCAGAGAGAGCAGAAATGACATCTTTAGAAGAAATTACGATGTTAGGCATAAATGAGTTGGAGGGGGTTGAAGGAGGAGGAATAACTCCGGAATCGTCTAAGGTAGAGTTAAAGGCAAAAGTTATGAGCGAAGAGTTCAGCTTTAGTAGAAGGTAAAATGGAAGTTGTGCCATCAGAAGAAACTTGAGGAGGAAAAGATGAAGAAGCAAAGTTAGAGTTAACATATTTTCAAAATGCCAGAAAGGGCGAGAGGAAGAGGATCCAGAAAGATTTGTTCATTTTAAACGGAGAAAAGTTTTTGGTTTCTCGAAGAATAGATTTTGCACAATTCCGGGATGAAATAAAAAATTTTCAGAAGTTTGAAGACGACGGTAATCTCTGAAGGTAGCATCCCTACGGCGGATAGCGCGAGAACAAGTAGAGTTAAACCAAGGTTTGATAGGTCTAGTAGAAGGGAAAGAATATGGAATGTACGCCTCCATGCCAGAGAGAATCACCTCGGTTATATGCTCAACACACTCCCAGGGACCCCTCCCATGAAAGCTATAATCATTCCATGGGAAATCAGAGAATTACAACTGCAAGTCAGACTAGTTAGCAGCACCGAAGTGCCAGAAACGTCTCTTCTCCGAAGGAGGGTGCCGTTCTTGCGGAAGACATGAAAAGACAGAAAAATACGGAGATAAGGTGATCGGATGAAAGAGTTTAACAGTTTAAGGAGAAGGATAAGAGGTTAAGAAAAGACCAAGTATGTTGGGTTCATCACCAAGACGGTCAAGGATACGGGTAGGGAGTTGCACCAATTGTTCAAGATTGTTCTGGATAGAAAAGTTGTTGACGAGTTCACAGGCTGGGTCATGAGAACTAGATGAAAGCCATTGGCGGTGGTGAACATTGAAATCACCTAAAAGAATGATTTCGGAGATAGGAGAAGACAGAATGTGCTCTATTTTGGAGTTTAAATAGTCGAAGAATTTTGGATCGTCAGTAGAATTAGGAGATAAATAAACAGAACATAATAAATTTAGTAATAGAATTGCAAGAGAGCTTTAGCCATAAAGTAGAGAATTCAGGAGACTCCAAATTAGAGACACGAGAGCAAATAACATCGCTGCGCACATTTGCGCAACAACCGCCTTTGGCTGAAAATTAAGAATAGAGACACTAGGAGGTAACCAGAATAAGGTTTGCTGTCAACACACTCAAGCACCTGAGTTTCGGTTAGAAACAAGAGATGAGGTTTAGAAGAAGAGGGATGGTGTTCGACAAAGGGGAAATTAGAAAAAGACCGTGAATGTTGCAGAAATTAATGAAAAAGAAGACCGTGCACCGGGACAAGCCGGACTACGGGTCATGGCGGCACCATCCCCATCGTCGGAGGCCGCCAACTCCCAAGTGATGATGGGGTGAGGAGTGGATAAAGGGGCATTCTTTGGATGCGCCCCTCGAAGCATCTCTGAGGCAGCTCTTTTTACCATTTTGTTTTGTTTTATAAAGGTAATGTAAGAGTAAGCGCTTGTAAATTTGTGGTAACATGTGAAGAATTGGAGCGGAGAGGTAATGGGAGCATAGACACTCCAGTATGAGGCGAAGGTACACTAGAGACCATCTGAGAAAGGTGAAACGCGAAAAGGAACGAACCAAAGGGCAACGGAGTGAAACGGAATGGTCTAGCCCATCCTATCACTCCGCTGGTTATGCCCAATGGGGGTACATCCTCCCGGTGACGTCCTCCCCCTATATATATATATATATATATATATATATTATATATATATAATATATATATATATTATATATATATATATATATATATATATATATATATATATATATATATATATATATATATATTATATATATATTAACGCTGTTAATTGATTCCAAGAAGCGTCTGCTTAATGGGGAACTGTGTGTTCAAGGACAATATATAATGGATTTTAATTGAATTCGATTTCTCAAAATTTAGGATAATAAAGCTTAAAAGTATAATATATATTTTTATTAAATAAATAACACAAAATCCTTTGAAACTAATCTAAAACTTGTACAAACAAAGCAACTGCTCAATTTTAGCTGAAATTTAACTTTCATTAAAATAGTCTTTTTTAATGTTCGTTGAAGCATCCTCTTTTTTTTTTTTTTTTTTTTTTTTTTTGTCTTCTTCTCTTTAACATCTGATCACATTATTGAGACTTTGTGTCACTTTGATGCTTCTTTCAAAATTCGGGTCGGCGTCTAAGAGAAAATCGAAAGTTTCACCAATTTTTCGTAAAAAAAGATTGAAAGGTCAGCAAAGGAAAATTCCTTAGCTATAACATCTTCAACCATTTTGCCTTCGTCTTCTTCTACTTGATAGGTTCGTTGTTGTTCTAATCCCAAGAGGGTGTCATTATCCAGATCATTTGAAAGGGAATCAATACAATTCGTTCACATTTTCACAATCTAAGCTTGAAAAACCAAGATCTTTATCCATCTGCACAATTTCTTTCGAGATTTCCTTTCTTCTCGTCTTGGGCACCCTACAATTGCCAATCAGTATTGTGATTTCGATTCCGGAACTTCGGTTTCGGCTTTAATGGCGATTCGACAAATTATATCAATTCCACTTTTCCTTATTCCCATTTTCAATTTCGATCTTCCAAAATACTGATTCCGCAATTCCTGACTCTAATTTCGATAGGTCAGAATACCAATTCGGCGATTCGAGACTCGGATTCCAATTCCGGAACTTCTTTTCCTGGTCCGATTTTGATCCGTCAAAATACCAATTCCGCGATTCCTATCCCCATTCTTCAACACAGTCAGACTTTATGGGAGTGGAAGTTGTATTAAAAAGGAAAATATAATGTATATCCAAAATAATATTCTTTGTACACGTCGTCTACGTTTTAGTGGTCTGAACGTACTGAAACTAGTTTATTAATACTTTAACACAAATAGAATTAAAAGTCGACATCCTTTAAATATTAATAATAATTTCTTCCAATTGTTTGTTTTATTTTTAATTTCTAAGTAAATATCATTTTACACAAGTATAATAAACAATTAATATAACTATATATAATCTAATTAAAATAATCATTGTCATTCTATCTATTTGTTTTTATTTATTATTCTTCTCTTTACTATTTAAAAATTAATAAATTAATTATTTTTTTTTAAAATGATAACAATCATAATTAACGAAATTTTTATTTTTATCTCTTGAAAAATATATTTTTTTATTTGTATAATAATTAGTTTTTCATTTGTATTTTTAATTAATTAAAAAATTATTTTTTTATAATTAATACATAAAATTGTTTTTATAAAAATATATATATATTATATATATATATATATATATATATATATATATATATATATATATATATATATATATATATATATATATATATATATATATATTATAAAAGGTCTAATAATTGTATATTATCTGTAAAAAAACGTTTGAGACGACATTTTAAACAAGACGCAGTTTCGTTATTTGGAAGAGTTTTCTTCTCAGAAAATGGTTATTCGGACAATCTTTGTATATTAATATTTATTAGTTAAATATGTTTTTGTTACAATGTATATGTATCCTTTTATAGATATATATATATAATACATCATTTAAGAGTATAAAAAGTATATATATAATGTTTAAATATTTTAGGAAGTACCATTAGAAGCTTATTGACCATTTAGAAACTTTAAAATTATCGTTTAGTTTAGTCTCCCTTAATCTAACGGGAATAATTGTAATTTAACTAGAAAGTTATGTAATATTTTTATATTTTTTAAAATGTTTAAGAAAAGTAATAAAATTCTTTATTAATTGTAAAATATTTATTTAGCTTAGTTTCTAAAGGGACGCCTTTAAATTTGAGAGAGAAAGATTTTTTCACAAATATGTTAAAAAGCGGTTAACTGTATTTTTACTATATATATTTTATATATATTATTTATTTTATTAATATTTTTCTTTTATTATTATAAATTATGTTATAAGAGGTTTCTATTTATATATAACACCTTATTATGAATATTCGAATTACCTTGTAATAAATTAATGAAAACAGCTTTAAGACGTTTTTGTTCCGCGTGTAAAATTGTAAATCTCTTAAAACGAAGTTTTTGTCTATTGGATTTTTAATGGTTTTACTTTTAAATATCTTTTCCATCATATCATTTTTAATGGCGAAACTCTTAAGAAAGTTGTGATTTTATATAAAGAACTTATTAAAATACAGTAAAGGTCATTATTAAGCCTATATTTTATAATATTTCATTTATAATGTATTGTTTGTTATAATTATCTTGAGAAATAATTTAGTTAGCCCTCTTAAAAAGAAATGTATTTAGTTTAATAAGTTTTGCCTATGAATTATTTTTGAGAAGACTATTGAAGAAGAGGACACGTTTTTGTATCATTTTTGATGGAGAACAAACATCAGAACACGAGAGAAGTATATCCCACCTTGAATTCAGACGTCGTGGAGAAGGACTGCTGGATGAGCAGTTTAAACTAAAACTTGCTTGGAATAAGCTGGTTTTCCTCTACCTGGAATAGGTTGAGCGAATGACTGTAATAGTCTTTCGATAAGAAAGAACAGCTGTTGTAGGAACAGTTGGATTGGAACTTGCTTGGCAATTAGCTTGTTCTATACCTGGTAATGTGTTGTCTCGAATGACTGTAGTTGTCTTTCGATAATTAATAGATTGAGTGGAAATATTCTTTCTAACCAAGTACATGGTAATATGTTCTGATTATATGAAGTGCATGTTAATTTGCTCTTCCTTGAGGTGTTGCATGGGAATGTGCTTCACTGTTGTAACTTAACGAACGATAGAACCTAACGTAACTCCGAAGAAGCCTTGTTTAATATTCACGCTACCATTTACCATTTATTCATTTATTCATTTATTTCTTTGTTGTAATTATTATTTTTGTATATAGTAAATATTAAGAAAATCCTCTGAGTCTTTTATTCGCCACGCTATTGAGTCTGGTTTACATCTTTATTTTCATTTACGGAAGTGTCATCGGAAAAGATAACTTTTCGTTGGTTTTGAGTCGTTGGGACTTATTGATCCGATGCACACTCTTATATATATACATATATATATATATATATATATATATATATATATATATATATATATATATATATATATATATATATATATATATATATATATATATATATATATATATATATATATATATATATATATATATATATATATATTATTATAAGAATAATAATAATAATAATAATAATAATAATAATAATAATAATAATAATAATAATAATAATAATAATAATAATAATAATAATAATAATAATAATAATAATAATAAATAATAATAAATAATAATAAATGATAATAAATGATAATAAATGATAATAAATAATAAAAATAATAATAATAATAATATAAATATAATATAATTATAATTATAATGATAATAATAATAATAATAATAATAATAATAATAATAATAATAATAATAATAAAATATAAAATATTTATAAAAAAAAAGTTATATATATATATATATATATATATATATATATATATATATATATATATATATATATATATATATATATATATATATATATATATATATATATATATATATATATATATATATATATATATATATATATATATATTTAATATTCTGTCAGCAAGAACATAAGCGTATCTTTTTGGGATACGCATATGAGCTTGTTATTATTATTATTTTTATTATTATTTTTACTAATATTATTATTATTATTATTATTATTATTATTATTATTATTATTATTATTATTATTATTATTATTATTGTTGTTATTATCATTATTATTATTATTAATATTATCTATATATTATTATTATTATTCCGTTCATTTTTGGCCTATGTGCATTTTCCGCGGTACACCATTAAGTTGCTTCACAAAATAGATATGTTCCTTCACCAAATAATTTTATTAAATTTCTTTAAATAAATAATAATAATAATAATAATAAATAATAAATAATAATAATAAAAATTAAATTAAAAATAATAATTTTATTAATTTTATTTAAATAAATGTGTTGCTTTTTAAAATTTTTTTTAATAATAATATTTTATTATTTTATAATAAAATTTTATAATAAAATTTAATTGTCAGCAAGAACATATGCGTATCCCTTTGGGATACGCACATGAGCTTGATATTATTAATTTATTATTATTATTATTATTATATTATTACTATTATTATTATTATTATTTTGTTATTATTATTAAACTTTTTGTTTTTTTTTTTTTTTTTTTTTTTGATCTCAATCCTGCATGTACAATTGGAAAAAAAAAAAAAAAAAATCCTTGGAATATATAAAATATATAAATGAGAAATTAATACACAACACACTCACCTTCTCACCTTACTAATTATTTGCAAAAAAAAAAAAACTAACAAACTCAATTCGATTTTACAAAAAACCGCAACACAGAAAATGCTTTAAGCTTCCTTACAGAAAATATATGCATAACTAAGCGAAAGATAGATATGAGTATTATTGCTATTAGATTCCTCAAAAATATTCGATGTATTTCTGAGCAATCTGCAACTAAACAAATTAGAAAGACGTTATGTCACTAATGGCTCGCTATAATGGATTCAGGAGTATTTATCATATAGAACACAATTGGTTTGATTGGGATACATTCTGCTCCTCTTTAGTTTCATAAAAGTTGGCCTAAGTATCTATTTTGGGGCTCCCTATTTTTTTAATATATATACCAATGACTTTCAAAATTCCCTGAATATGTTACATCACATGATCACATTACGCAGACAAAACTGCAATCTTAATATGAAGTAAAACACAACTTGGATAGAGGCAAATAGACTCTCCCTAAACTTATGATAAACTTTTTACCTAGTAATTAAAAAAAAAAGAAAAAATAATGCAAAAGATATCCTTATTCAGTTTGAGTATGAAAAATTATTGTGTCATTCTCGATGGTAAACTCACTTTCAAAGTTTTGTTAGCAAGCTATCCTATGCAAATTATGCATTTCCAAAGATTAGAAGTTTTATTCCAAAATATATCATTAAAAACCTTTTCTTCAGTTTTGAGTTTTTCCATCTCCATTGGTCCGGCCAATTGGCTTACAAACCCATGTTAAAGTATAGGCTTAAAAAAAAACCTTCAGAATAATATTAATTAGATATAGATAAATAATAATAATAATAATAATAATAATAATAATAATAATAATAATAATAATAATAATAATAATAATAATAATAATAATAATAATAATTAATAATATTAATATAGATTTTTTTTAACAGGGCAGCTCAATGGTGCTGTAAATGTAATTTTTCCAGCTGATTTCGAATATTGGTCTCAGAATCTTTATTTTGATTCATAGATGAAAGTTAAGTTTTATTTAAGAGCGATAATGGATGTTGGAAATTATTCACTGATAAAATTTCATTGTTTCTTGAACTAAAGTTAAGGGGAAATTGGCCTACTTCTAAA
>SEYY01020322.1:0-7500 GCA_009176605.1 Armadillidium nasatum
AATGTGACCTTTCCTAGAAAGATCAAAAAAAGGAAACGCCAAGAATATTAAGAACAGATGAAGGTCTGAGTTGAGTGTTTTCGAAGAAGATATCATAGTTGTGTGGAAGATTGTGTCGAGTAGAGAGATAGAGGAATTGAGTTTTGGTGGCATTGAAAACAACCATGTTCTCTCTGCCCCAATTCGAAATACGAGATAGATCAGAGGTTAGCTGCTCCAAGGCAACCCTCCTTGCGTCTTGTAACTGTTGTTAGAAGGGGCGCCTTTCAAATTGAAAAGAGTAATGAAGGGTGGAGTTATCAGCATAGGAGTGGATAGGAGATGAAATAGCAGAGAGAAGATCATTAATGAAAAGTAGAAAACGTGTTGGGGATAGGACAGATCCTTGAGGAACACCACTATTAAAAGATTTAAAGGAAAAGCGGTGGCCGTCTACAACTGCTGCTATAGAACGACCGGAAAGGAAATCGGAGAGAAGGTCACAGAGAAGAAGGATAGATTCCGAAAGAGGGAAGTTTGGAAATCAAAGATTTGTGCCAGACTCTATCGAAAGCTTTCGATATGTCTAGCGCAACAGCAAAAGATTCGCCGAAATGCCGAAGAGCTGAGGACCAAGAGTCAGAGAGAAAGGAAAGGAGATCACCAGTAGGTCGTTTCTTACGAAAGCCATACTGGCGATCAGAGATAAGATTAGAAGAATTGAGATGTTTCCAAATCTTCCTGTTAAGGATAGATTCGAAAACTTTAGAAAGAACGGAGGTTAAGGAAATGGGACGATAGTTAGAGGGCTGAGAGGGGTCCCCCTTCTTCCTCACAGGCTGAATGAGCGCACGTTTCCAGCATAGAAGAAAAGATTGAATTAGAAAGACATAGACGAAAAAGTTTATCAAGGCAGGATGCAAGCTCGAAAGCAGAAGTTTTGAGAACCACAGGAGTGATACCGTCAGGACCGTACGCCTTCTTAGTGTTAAGATCAGAGAGAGCAGAAGTGACATCTTTAGGAGAAATTATAATTTTAGGCATAAATGAGTTTGAGAGGTTTGAAGGAGAAGGAACAGCTCCGGAATCGTCTAAGGTTGAATTAGAAGCAAAAGTTTGAGTGAAGCTTTAGAGGAAGGCAAAACGGCAGTTGTAAAGTCAGAAGATACTAGAGGAGGGAAAGAGGAAGAAGCAAAGTTAGAGTTGACAGTTTTTGAAAAATGCCAGAAAGGGCTTGAGGAAGTAGAACCAGAAAGATTGTTGCATTTTAAGCAGAGAAAAGAGTTTTTAGTGTTACGTAGAATAGATTTTGCACGATTCCGGGATGAAATATAAGTTGCATGAGTTTCAGGAGTTTGAAAACGACGGTAATCCCTGAACGCAGCATCCCTGTGGTGGATAGCACGGGAACAAACAGAGTTAAACCAAGGTTTATTAGGTTTAGTAGAAGGGAAAGAATATAGAATGTACGCCTCCATACCGTGGAGAATCACTTATGTTATGCGCTCTGCACACTCATAGGGACCCCTCCCACGGAAACAGTAATCATTCCATGGAAAATCAGAGAAGTACAACAGCAAGTCAGACCAGTTAGTGGCACCGAAATACCAGGAATATCTCCTCGCCAAAGGCAGGGGCTGTTCTTGTGGAAGACTTGAAGAGACAGGACAAGATACAGAGATAAGAAGGTGATCGGATGAACCCAGAGGAGGAAAGAGTTTAACATTGTAAGGAGAAGGATAAGAAGTTAGGAAAAGGTCAAGTATGTTAGGTTCATACCAAGGCGATCAGGGATACGGTAGGGAGATGCACCAACTGCTCCAGGTTGTTCTGGATAGAAAATTGGAAGGCGAGTTCGCCAGCTGGATCGTGAGATCTAGATGAAAGCCATTGGGGTAGATGAATATTGAAATCACCTAAAATAATGTCTTCGGAGAAATGAGAAGAAGAAACAATGTGTTCTATTTTGGTGTTAAGATAGTCGAAGAATTTTGGATAGTCTGTAGAGTTAGGAGATAAGTAGACAGAACAGATAAATTTAGTTGTAGAGTTGCAAGAAAGTTTAAGCCATAAAGTACAGAATTCAGAAGACTCCAAATTAGAGACACGAGAACAGACAACATCGTTGTGCATATATGCGCAACATCCGCCCTTGGCTGAAAACTGAGAATAGAAAGAGTAGGAGGAAACAGAGTAGGGCTTGCTGTCAGAGCACTCAAACACCTGAGTTTCGGTTAATAATACGAGATGAGGTCGAGAAATGGAGAGGTGGGTTCGGCAAAGTGGAAATTAGTAAAGAGACCGTGAATGTTGCAGAAGTTAATGAAAATGGAAGATCGTGCACCAGGGCAAGTAGGCATAGAGTTCTTGGTGGCACCAACCCGATCACCGAATGCCACCAACTCCCAAGTGGTGATGGTGGAAGGAGTGGATGAGGGCATTCTTTGGATGCAGCTCCTCGTAGCATCTCTGAGGCAGTTTTAAGTTTCGCCATTTTATGTTGCTATTTTAAAGGGAATGTAGGAGTAAGCACTTGTAAATTTGTAGGAACATGAGAAGGGAGTAGAGGGAAGTAAAAGTGGGAACATAGACACTCTAATGTGAGACGAGGGTACACTAGAGACTATATGAGAAGGAGAAACGCGAAAAGGAACTAACCAAAGGGGAACGGAGTGAAACGGAGTGGTCTAGCCCACCCTATCAACCCGCGGTTAAGCCCAATGGGGGTACTTTCATCGATTCGGACAGCACTACGTCCTCCCCCTAATAATAAAAATTTATATATATATATATATATATATAATATATATATATATATATTATATATATTATATATATATATATATATATATATATATATATATATATATATATATATTTAAATTTTGTGATGAATCGCATATCATATTTTTTTTCATTTGCGGATGCGGATGTGGATATAGAATTTTTCGTCAAGTGCGGATGCGGATGGTGAATTTTAGAAAGTGCTAATGCGGAAGTATAATTTTTTGCAAGTGCGGATGCGTATGCCATCACTAATATATATATATATATATATATATATATATATATATATATATATATATATATATATATATATATATATATATATATATATATATATATATATATATATATATATATATATCCAAGAAATGTCACAGGAAAGAGAATTCCAAGAATAGTAATAAGAAAGTTATCAGTATTGTATTCGAAGAACAGAACATTATAGTTATGTGGGAGATTGTTTCAGTTTGATATATGAAGAAATTGAGTTTTTGAGGGATTGAAAACAACCAAATTTTCTTTTTCTTATTAAAAATGCGAAAAATTAAATCAGTGAGTCGTTTCAAAAGCAACGTACTTTTTATAATGTCTCTTCAGGTGAGAAAATGACTTAGGCCTTCGAAATTCTATTAGAATTAAGAATATTCTAGGACCATGATCAAATTAAATGCCGATATGTCTCAGTAAACAGCCTTTGAAAGTTTGCACGTAAAAAATTTTTGAAAAAGATAAAGTGTATTTCAAATTTTATTAGTAAGTTTGTACATTTTACATTTTTTCTGTAAGATTGAGCATGACACTTAAGTCTAGGGTCAGAGAGCTGGACAGAGAGAGGAAAAGGCTGTGAGGAAAGCATGTCTCACTACTCCTTCCAGATAGAGGAAGTATGGAGACTGCTTAAATGTTTTTCAAAATAAAAACGTAACGTAAGGTGGGAGTGTCTTCTAAAGAGGGAATACGTGATGAAGTATTAATAATCATAAATGATTACTAAAACTGAAAATGATTAAAGTTCATTAGAGATTTGGATTTTAAGATCTCTGGATTATTTTGATAAGTGTAACTTATTATTAGGAAGTACTACATAATAATAATAATAATAATAATAATAATAATAATAATAATAATAATAATAATAATAATAATAATAATAATAATAAATAAGAAAAAGAAGAAGAAGAAGAAGAAGAAGAAGAAGAAGAAGAAGAAGAAGAAGAAGAAGAAGAAGATGATGATGATGATGATTTCAGCAGAAATTGGAAAGAATGAAAAAGATTCAAAAGAACCCTCAAGAATTTTAAAAGAGTTTTTGTTTCAAGAGGATTTTTATATAATAATGAGTCTTGGGGAACGTCTCATTATCATCCAAAGATGTAATCTATGGGTTTTTTTTTCTTTTTGGAGAAATGTAATTAATATTCTAATTATAAATAATAAAAACTTAATTTAAGATTTTTTAAATCTAAAAAAAAATAAAAAAATTAAATTTATATTAAAATGACAATAATTTTAGAGATGTTTCAAGACAATAAAATTGGACACTTTCATTACAATATAAAAATGGTTTTTTGAATATTTATTTATGTAATAATTATTTATTTATTTATTTTAATTTATTAAACTTTTTTATTTCGAAAAGATAAAATATTTTTTAGGGCGTTTGAAGATTAACTCTTATTGTTGGGTCGTTTGGTATTACTGAAAAGCTTAATACCATACATCTTCCTTTACCAAAGAAATAAATAAATAAAAAAATATAAAAATAAAGAAAGCATAAATTGAAATTTTTTGCAAATTATTTTATTATTATTATTATTATTATTATTATTATTATTATTATTATTATTATTATTATTATTATTATTATTATTATTATTATTATTATTATTATTATTATTATTATTATTATTATTATTATTATTATTATTATTATTATTATTATTATTATTATTATTATTATTATTATTAGTAGTAGTAGTAGTAGTAGTAGTAGTAGTAGTAAACAGTGTGTGGGTTCGATAGAGCAGACATAACACAGCAAGAATAAGAGAAAGGAACTGTAAGTAAAGGAAAAAAGAATTAGTAAAAGTTGCATTTGAAATAACACAGAAAGAAAGAAGAAATAATATTTTAGAGAGAAACGCGAACTTTAGCAAAATTAGAATTTAAAAAGGCGACGAATTTAAGTATTTTAATAGTTTAAGCTTCACCAAATAAAGTTCGTTAACAACTTAAAAGAAGAGTAGCATCTAGATTTGTGGTTTTCAAACTTTTTTTCCTTCATTCCTCTTTTTAATATTGTTCAGGATATAATTCCACCTCCTCAAGGTAGTCTAATGCTCTAACTTAAAAGTTGAATTTTAGATAATACACATATAATATTGAAAATCTCTTCTTTTTTCCTATATTTGCATCCAATATTTATTTTTTTCTAGATTTTTTAATAGCAGTTTTACAAATTTAATACCAATAGAAATTGTTGAAAGATTTTAAAGTTTTAAGTTAAAAAGCTTTTTAAATATTAAGAACTAATTACTTAAGGAATTAAAGTTACTAAAGCATTCTTCAATGAACAAAGAGTTCAGTAGAATTCCAAAGTAATGTAGTTCATTTTATTCACTGAAAAGTACAGTCAATGAGAAACCTGTGATTGCTTTTTCTTTGTCAGTTCTTGGATACGCAATGGAAGAGGTGCTTGAAAGGGCAAAATGCAGGTCATTTTCAGACTCCAATCTTTTCTTTGCTTCATTTTCAAATTGCAACAAAATTGAAAAGTTCGACTCAAAGAAATATGTCTGCACAAATCGAAATAATGCACAGTTAACACTTTTTTTGTCACTTTTGGGTAGGAATCAGGGTTGGGATTTTTTTCGTTTTTTAATATAGGCTATGTATCAAATTACGAAAATCATTATATTTTTAATTTTTTAGATTTTTTTAGTTACAAGTTTTTTTTATTAGAAAGTTTATTCTCCTAAGTAATAATTGATAAGTAAATATAGTAAATAAATAAATAAAATTAGGTAATTAGCTTAATTAAGTGGGTTATTTAAATTATAATTTTTTAAAGGTACAAGTTATTTTAAATTTTTTTTTATGAAAATGAAAATACGACTAATAGAACCAATTCACTGTATTTGCATTTTAATTTTTAAATGTTGCAGTTCCTGAACTGTTCAAATATATTATCATTTTTAAAAATATTTTATGGTTCTAAGCTGCTATTTAATTTTTATTATTATAATCTTAAGATAAATATTGAAATAAAAAAAATATTTATTTTTAGCATTCAAACTCTCAGCATTTATTTTTATAATCAGAAAATAAGCAAATAGAGGCAGTTACAGCTTTGCATAAAATATTAAATGTAAGTGAATTTGTCCGATTGAATCAAATTTTTTTTTTTAAATCATCTTGTGGGGGGGGGGGGGATTTTTTGGTAGATTGCTGAATGGTGTCACATTTTATTCCAAAAGTTTTTCATTCTCTTTTGTTCCTTTTTTTAAAAAAATAATTGGAACAAGTTAGCAACATTAAACTTTTTTGTTTAAGTTTATTTTTATAGATACTATAGATAGCATATATTTGCTTTTTGTTTTTTATTTCAATTAAATGAAACTTGTGATTATTAAGGGTTTCTGCGTCACGGTCTTACTCGTACAGATTGCAAAAATAAATAATAATGAAATAAAAAAAAAAAATTTTTTTTTTGGAATTCTAAAATTAATAAATTTTTTATAACTCACCCGCCTTTTACAGCAAATATCTAAAACCAGAATTCAAAAGTAAAACAGTGTTGCAGATTTCAATAATTAGCAAAAAATATCGTTGGACGTTGATTAACTTATTCCCCTAGGTCGATAAAATTTTTGCTTTAAATTTATATTAATTTTAATTCATTTTCTTCTTTTAATTTCTGTTTTGATATTCTGAACTTAATTAAAACTATGCCGACAGTGACGTTATTAAAAAAAAAAATTTAAATCTATAAAATCTAAAAAAATCATGATTTAAAAAAAATCACCTAAAAAAATCAATTGATTTATTTAATTTGATTTTTATTATGCCAACCCTGGTTGTAATCGCATATCTCGGGACAAAATTTTATTATTGATATATCATGGAACACATATTTTGCTCAAGAATGAGTTTTCAGCCTTAGAAATTCATTTTGACAGTCATCAGAAACTTTTTCAACTGAAATTCAAATACATTACGCACTAAATCTGGCTTTTCATCATTGAAATCAGAAAATTAGTAGTTAAACTAATTTTTCAATGGCGTCGAATGCTGAAAAATTTAATATTTTGCAAATTCTAGAAGCCCTTGTTCTTCACCACTAAAAACAAGAATTGATGAGACTTTCTCAAACATTTCTCTTCCAATTCTCGAGCTTGCTCATGAAAGCTTTCAACTCATCTATGGGTTTTATAATGTTTGTATATATTCCTTCTTCTGAAAATTCAGTTTATCCAACTGTTCAAATATATTAACTAAATAGACACGGCGCAAGACCAATTCCTCATCATTTATCCAAAGAATAAATTTCACCTAAAAATTTGGAGCTTTTTTTCTAAACTAAAAACCTCGCTCAATTATTTTTCCTTTCAAAAACTATCGAATATTTATTTACTTGTGTGGAAAAGAAATAGTTCAAGGACAGCATTAATGTCAAAAGGAAAGCTGTTTGGAAAAGTCGTGAGTTAAGATCTCCTTTCACAAAATTTACAATTT
>SEYY01020323.1:15000-17500 GCA_009176605.1 Armadillidium nasatum
CGATGTTGAATAGTTATTTAGGATTAAATTATAGATAAAATTATATAAAATAAGTAAAATTGTTTATCAGTAATCTATAGTGTAATTATAATTTTTTGCTAATTATTAGTTCTTTGTTAATTATATAGCAATTGTAATTTTCAAACATAATAATAATAATAATAATAATAATAATAATAATAATAATAATAATAATAATAATAATAATAATAATAATAAAAATCATAGTAATAATAACAATAATAATAATAATAATGAAAATAATAATAATAATAATATTAATAATGATATAATAATAAGGCAAATAACTATTTGTTTTTAATTAAATGTATTTATAGTTCTATATTAATTACAAAAAATTACAAATATTTATTAATTTATATGTGTAATTCAATAATTAAAAACATCGTTTAGTAATTAATTAATATATAATTAAAATTTATTATTTAATTTAAATTATAGTAATTTTAATGAAAATAACTTTTGAATGATATAAATTTTAAAATATTCCAAATCTTTAATAATATGTATATATATATATATATATTATATATATATATATATATATATATAATATATATATATATATATATATATATATATATATATATATATATATATATATATATATATATATATATATATATATATATATATATATATATATATATATATATATATATATATATATATATATATATATATATATATATATATATATATATATATATATATATATATATATATATATATATATATATATATATATATATATATATATATATATATATATATATATATATATATATATATATATATATATATATATATATATATATATATATATATATATATATATATATATATATATATATATATATATATATATATATATATATATATATTATATATATATATATATATATATATATATATATATATATATATATATATATATATATATATATATATATATATATATATATATATATATATATATATATATATGTATGTGTGTGTGTGTGTGTTTTGTGTTCGTGTTTGTTTGTGTGTTTTTAATTTATTTGTTGATAGGGAATTTAAGTTTAATGATGAAAAGGAATTAAAAAATAACGTCTCAGCATTTTTCCTTCTTAAATTTTTATAAAAAAATGTTTCGAATGGTAGTAACCCATCCTCAAGTATATATATATATATATATATATATATATATATATATATAATATATATATATATATATATATATATATATATATATATATATATATATATATATATATATATATATATATATATATATATATATATATATATATATATATATATATATATATATATATATATATATATATATATATATATATATATATATATATATATATATATATATATATATACAAGAAAAGAACTGAGGAATGATTCTTTGAGAGAGAAAGAGCGTGATGGTAGAAGATGCTACGAGATTTAGCCAATGTTTTCAATATTTTTTATTTTTTTTTTATTTTTTATTTTTTTTTTTTGATTGGGGTGTTGTCAGTCCAATATATAAAGCGGGCTGCATACTATATACTATATATATATATATATATATATATATATATATATATATATAATATATATATATATATATATATATATATATATATATATATTTATATATATATATATATATATATATATATATATTATATATATTATATAGTATATATATATATATATATATATATATATATATATATTTTTTTTTTTTTTTTTTTTTATGTCTCCTCCGGTGGGCAAAGGCCAGGAGGCCTACCAAATTCCACCGGAGTTGGGAAAGGTCTATAATCATGGTCGATGGTGGCCGACGTGTCCAGACACACGGCGTTTGAAAGTATGCAAGTCAAAGGAAGTTGGGAAAAACAGATGAAGGGAGTGTGTTCCAGACTTTACCAGTAGAGTATATGTAAGACTGAGCATAGCGGTTAAGTCTGGGGTCGGAGAGTTGGACAGAGAAAGGATGAGAATGTGTAGAAAGGCGTGTCGCACGAGCTCTTCTCAATGGAGGAGGTATGCAACGAGAGAGTTCAGAAGAGCAGTGTCTGTTGTAATAGCGATAGTAAAGAGAGAGTGACGCAACAATTCGACGGGCAGAAAGAGATTGAAGAGAGTTAGTAACAGTAGGAGAGTTGATGAGACGAAATGCCCTTGACTCCACCTTCTCTAAGAGAGCTGTATGTGTGGAACCACCCCAGATGTGCGAAGCATACTCCATACAGGGACGAACAACACCCCTATACAGAGCAAGCAACTGGGGTGGCGTGAAGTAATTCTGAAGGCGCCTCAGAACACCCAACCTCTTAGAAGCTTGTTTAGAAAGAGAAGTAATGTGATCTTTCCAAGAAAGATCACGAGAAAAAGAAACACCAAGAATATTAAGGACAGATGAAGGCTTGAGTTGTGTGTTTTCGAAGAAGATATCATAGTTGTGTGGAAGATTGTGTCGAGTGGAGAGATGAGG
>SEYY01020323.1:40000-45000 GCA_009176605.1 Armadillidium nasatum
AATTTGAAATAAAAAATTATAGTAATACAATGGAAAAAAATTTAAAGAAATACAAATTGAAAATATTTAAGAAATTTGAATTTTAATTTCTGAAAGAAATTGAAAGAAATATTTAAGAAATTAATTGAAATAATTGAAGGAAAATAAATTAACTTTATTTAATTGAAGATAAATTGAAAGTAGGTAAAAGGAGATCAGAAGAAAGAAATTATTATGGAATAAAATTTAAAGTAAATTAAAATAGAAATAAATTACATGTGTTTTAAATTAAATAAAATTAAAATTACAGGTGTATTAAATTAAATTAAATTAAATAAGAAAATGAGAAAATTTTTAAGGAAAATAATATATATATATATATATATATATATATATATATATATATATATATATATATATATATATATATATATATATATATTATATATATATATATATATATATATAATTTAAAATATTTAAAAGAAATTTAAAAAAAAATAATATAACATAATATTATATAAATAATAACAATAATAATATTAGTAATAATAAAATTGAAAGAAGTTAAAAAATACGTAAATAAAAATTAAATGAAATTAAGGTAAACATATTAAATAAAGAAATTAAAATAAATTAAAATTATTTTTTTTTTTTTTTTTAAAAATTATATAATATATATATATATATATATATATATATATATATATATATATATATATATATATATATATATATATATATATATATATATATATATATATATATATATATATATATATATATATATATATATATATATATATATATATATATATATATATATATATATATATATATATATATATATATATATATATATATATATATATATATATATATATATATATATATATATATATATATATATATATATATATATATATATATATATATATATATATATATATATATATATATATATATATATATATATATATATATATATATAATATATATATTTATAAATTATATAAAATAAAATTTTAAAAAAAAAATTTAAATAAATTTAAATATAATATATATATATATATATATATATATATATATATATATATATATATATATATATATATATATATATATATAATATATATATATATATATATATATATATATATATATATATATATATATATATATATATATATATATATATATATATATATATATATATATATTATATATATATATATATATATATATATATATATATATATATATATATATATATATATATATATATATATATATATATATAATATATAATAGTAAAAATAAAATAAATTAAAATTAAAAATTAATTATTTTGTTAAAAATTAAAAAATAAAATTTAAATTGAATTATACATACATCATAATGCTATTCGATTTAATCAATTAATGCCACATAATCAATTTATTAAATGATTAATCGATATATTAATTAAATCGATTATTTAATTAATTTATATATAATTAAAATTAATATTCTATTAAAAGAATTTGCATTTTTTATACTAATTAAAGTATCATAAGAATATAAAAAAATCATTCGATTTAATCGATTTGTATAATATTTTCGATATATTTAATGATTATTCGAGATTCTATCATTCTTTTTATAAAAGTCATTGTAATGATTAATCGATGAAAATAATATTATCAATTTTTGTAATGATCAATCGATATTTAATCATTCCATTTTTAAAAATTTTTCGAATAGTAGATTAACATAATATTATCGATATATTTAATGATTAATCGATATTTCATCTTATTTTATATAAAAAAAATTGTTAAAAAAAAGTACCGTGGCTTAAACGGTAGAGTGATTGACTCACGTGTTTGAGGGTGCCGGTTCGATCCCACTTGGGAATCCTAGGTATATACTACCTAGAAAAGTTCCTCTCCTAGAATAGGGCAATGCCCGTAAGATGTGAACTTCAAAAAAAAAAAAAAAAAAAAAAAAAAAAGAAATGTATGAATATAAAAATAGAACTAAAAATACAACAAAGGATTAACATTAACATTTATTTTGTATTAAACTTTTATTTTTATTTTTCAACTTTTGAAACATCAAAAGAATATTAAAGGCTGTTGAGTAGATTTTAAATTTAAATGCAAAAATATTTTATTATGAAGTCTTTGATGTAGACTATAAATAGTATAGGAAATTATATACTGAAATGCTATAAATAAAAATTAGGATTGATAAGTACTTTTTAAAGGGAAAGTAGATAAATATTTAGACATAATTCTCCACACCCAAAAAAAAAAAATGAAAGAAATGAGCAAAAATGTAGGAAAATTATAAAAAATATAGGAAAATTTAGCAAAAAATATATATAGGAAAACTAGCAAAACAAATATAGAAAAATTAACTAAAAAATCAAAACAAAAAAATGTAGGAAAATTATAAAAAAATATATCAAAATTTAACAAAAATATATAGGAAAACTAGCAAAACAAATATAGAAAAATTAACTAAAAAAAAATTAAATAAAAAAACGTGAGAAAAACAAAAAACAAAAATATTTAGTCAATTGCAGTAGTAGAATCTGTACTACAAAAATGCTCTTCAAAATTTCTACAAAATTGCCATTGTAGTAATGAAACTAAATTAATAAGAATGTTCAATAATGAAAATTAAAAATGAGAAGAAAAATAATAATAATAATGATTATAAAATAATAATAATAATAATAAAGATGATTATAATAATGAAAATAATAATAATAATAATAATAATAATAATAATAATAATAATAATAATAATAATAATAATAATAATAATAATAGTAGTAGAAAGATTAACATTTAAGTATTATTTTTATACAACATTTTTTATCAAAAATTAAAATGAAGTGTAAAGTTCATTATCATAAAACCGATTTTTTTTTTTAATCGAAAGAAAACAAAAAAAAAAAATAAAAATAAATGAAAAAAAATAAAAAAATAAAAAAAAATAAAAAGAAAAAAAAAGGAAAATTTATACATGAAAAATAAAATTAACTTTGAAGAGCTCAAAAAATAAATGTAAAAATAATCGTACGATAAAAAGTTTTGTTTATTTTTTTATTTTTTTTAAATAATTGAAATTGCCTTTTGATATGGAAAAAAAAAAAAGAAAAAAAAAAAAAAACAAAAAACAAAACAAAAGCATCCGATTAAAAAAAAAAAAAAAAAAAAAAAAAAAAAAAAAAAAAAAAAGTATTTTATTTTTTTAAAGTAAAATTTTTATTAGAAATAATTTATAAAAATAAATAAATAATCTAACAAAAATTTTTCTAATCAGAACTGCCAAAATTAAAGAGAATTTATCTTTGATATTTTTTTATTATTATTATTATTATTATTATTATTATTATTATTATTATTATTATTATTATTATTATTATTATTATTATTATTATTATTATTATTATTATTATTATTATTATTATTATTATTATTATTATTATTATTACTACTATTATAATAATAATAATAATAATTATTATTATTATTATAAAAAAAAAAAAAAAAAAAAAAAATATATATATATATATATATATATATATATATATATATATATATATATATATATATATATATATATATATATATATATATATATATATATATATATATATATATATATATATATATATATATATATTATATATAAAATTTTACAATAAATTTACTGAAAAATTTATGAAAAAATTTATCGATGAATTAAAATAATAAAATAATAATAATAAAAATAAAAAAAAAAAAATAATAATAATAAATAATATTAATATTAATAATAAAATTAATAATGATAAAGGATTAATAATAATAATAATAATTATAATAATAATAATAATAATAATAATAATAATAATAATAATAATAACTGGTAATAATAATAAAGATAATAAAAATGATAGTAATAATAATTAATAAAAACTAATAATAATAATATTGATAACAATAATAACAACATAAATAATAATTAAAGGATTAATAGTAATAATGATAATAATTATGATAACAATTATAATAATAATAGCAAAAAGTAATAATAATAATAATGAGAGTAGTAATAGCAATAATAATAATAATAATAATAATAATAATAATAATAATAATAATAATAATAATAATTATAATAATAATAATAACAAATCTTCTACCCACTTCTAAACTCAAATAACTTTCATCAAAATAATCTCTCACTCCATCCATCCATCTCCACCTCAGCCTTCCCCTCCCCCCCTACCCCTATCCACATCGGATCTAAGTACCTTGCTCACCATTCTGTCCTCATTCATTCTACACATATGTCCAAACCATATATATATATATATATATATATATATATATATATATATATATATATATATATATATATATATATATATATATATTATATATATATATATATATATATATATATATATATATATATATATATATATATATATATATATATATATATATATATATATATATATATATATATATATATATAATATATATATATATATATATATATATATATATATATATATATATATATATATATATATATATATATATATATATATATATATATATATATATATATATATATATATATATATATATATATATATATATATATATATATATATATATATATATATATATATATATATATATATATATATATATATATATATATATATATATATATATATATATATATATATATATATATATATATATATATATATATATATATATATATATATATATATATATATATATATATATATATATATATATATATTTAAACCATTACATCTAACATTAATGATTCCACTTTTCTTACTTGTTCAATTTCTATTTTTCAATATTTCTTTTACTAATACTTCTGTTACTATTTCTTCTACTACATTTATGGCAAATTCTTCTACTATTACTACTACTTTTAATAATAAAATTAATAATAATAATTTTCTGGTTCACTTGTATTTCTCTTATAGTGTTAGA
>SEYY01020323.1:52500-55000 GCA_009176605.1 Armadillidium nasatum
AACATGGCATTTTCACATTTTTACATTTTCAAATTTTATCAACATTTTTTTCACATTTTAACACATTTTCAGTTTCACATTTTAACACAACATTTTCACATTTTCACAATTTCACATTTTAGTACTTAACATTTTCATAATTTTACATTTTTACATTTTAACAACATTTTCACATTTTCAAAATTTCACATTTTAACATTTAACATTTTCACATTTTCACATTTTAACGCCTTTAACATTTTCGTTTACAGCCATCCGTACGTTTGTATGTGAAAGCTGTTGGAGAGAGAGAGGCTAAAATTGCATAAGTGTAAAATGTTATTTCTTTACGGAAATAGTCCTCACAGAATACAGAAGTCGGAAATCGATTACGAGATGATGCGTACGGGTAAAGCGTTGTAGTGAGGTAATAAAAGGAAATTCAACGTTTATATTGAGTGCACTAACACTGATTCTTCTTCCTTAATAGATAGGAAGGGAGATAAGGAAGATAGGTAAGAATATGGAAAGAAAAGGATGATAGAGATGTTGATATATATATATATATATATATATATATATATATATATATATATATATATATATATATATATATTATATATATATATATATATATATATACATCACCATACTGAATGGCAAAGCCCTATTCAAGGAGGGGGTGTCAAAAGAATAAAAATATTAAAAAATTAATAATAAATAATAATAATTAAATATATATATATATATATAATATATATATATATAATATATATATATATATATATATATATATATATATAATATATAATATATATATATATATATAATATATATATATATATAATGTGATATATGTGAAGAAGTAATAAATGAAGACCTACTGATCGTAAAAGAGAAGGAAAATGTGGACAAAATATTCATTTCTTAATGATGAGGAAAGAAGAGGAATGACCAGAGAGAAAAGAACTGAGATGGAGGGAGAGAAGGAGAAAGAGAAGGAAGAAGAGAAGAAGAGGAAGAGAAAGAGAAGGAGGAGGAAATGTAGAGTAAGAGATTAGTGGAAATGGTATAAGAGAGAGAGAAAGAGATAAAAATAGTTAGTTCTAGGGAGAGATGAGTATTGGAGAGGAAAATGAAGAGGAAGAAGAAGAGGAGGAGGAAATGTAGAATAAGAGATTAATAGAAACAGTATAAGAGAGAGAGAGAGAGAGAGAGAGAGAGAGAGAGAGAGAGAGAGAGAAAGAGAGAGAGAGAGAGAGATAGAAATAGTTAATTCTAGTGAGGGACGAGCATTGGAGAGTAAAATATAGATAAAGAAAAGTTAGGGGATGGAGGGCGAATGGGGGGTGGGGGGGAAGGTGGAGTTAAAGAAGAGCTTTTGTAAATAGAGGAAGGAAAAGATATGAAAGATCTTCATTGAATGAAAATATATTTTTCATTTTGCTCGAAGGAACAAAATTGGCAAGAGAAAAACAGATGCCAAAATACAATTCATCTTCATTCTTTTTCTTTTTCTTGTTCTTCTTGTTTTTCTTCTTCTTCTTCTTTTTCTCCTTGTTTTTCTTCTTGTTCATTTTCCTGCTGTTATTGTTGCTGTTGTTGCTGTTTTTCTTCTTGTTCTTGTTCTTCTTTTCTTCTTCTTCTTTTTCCTGTTGTTGTTGTTGTTGTTGTTGTTGTTGTTGTTGTTCTTCTTCTTCTTCTTCTTCTTCTTCTTCTTCTTCTTCTTGTTCTTGTTTTTCTTCTTCTCCTTGTCTTTCTTCTTGTTCTTGTTATGGTTCTTCTTTTTTTCTTTTTGTTTTTGTTCCTGTAATTGTTGCTGTTCTTGTTGTTCTTGCTTTTTTTCTTCTTCTTCTCCTTATCTTTCTTCTTGTTCTTGTTTTCCTTGTTTTTCTTCTTGTTCTTGTTCCTGTTTTAATTTATTTCTTTACTTTTTTTATTTATATTTAATTTAATATTTGTTTAATCGAAAAGGATTTTTTTTTATTAAAAAAAAAAAATACATAAAAATTCTTAAATCTTAAAAATATTTTTTTTTCATAAAATAAGATAATCAAAATTATTTTTTATAAATTTGAAATTAAAATACCTAAGATTATTTACCAAAATTAAAAATTAAAATTTTATTTTATATAAAATAAAATATTTTAAAAAAAAAAAAAAAAAAAAATAAAAATTTTAAATTAAAAAATAAAATTTTAAAAAAAAAAAAAAAAAAAAAAATTAAAATATTAAAATAATATTATTATATTAATAAATTTTTTTTTTTTTTTTTTTTTTTTTTTTTTTTTTTTTTTTTTTTTTTTTTTTTTTTTAAATAAAATAAAAAAATTTAAATTGAAAAATAATTTTTTTTTTTTTTTTTTTATTTTTTTTTTTTTTTAATTAAATAATTAAAATTATATCTTTTAAATTTTAAAATATAAAAAATAAATTAAAAAATATAAATAAAATTTTATATTTTTATAGCATTTATGATTAAATAATAATATTAAAATTAAAAAAAATCTTTAAAATTAAC
>SEYY01020323.1:67500-70000 GCA_009176605.1 Armadillidium nasatum
ATTATTTCAATTTCCTGTTGGCAATGAATTACCATTAAATATTATATAATATATATATATATATATATATATATATATATATATATATATATATATATATATATATATATATATATATATATATATATATATATATATATATATATATATATATATATATATATATATATATATATATATAGTTAATAAATTATTACTGTTACGTATATTTTTAAAATTATTTTAAAACATCTCCAAACTGAATGGAAATTCAAATTGCGTACTTGACTAAATTTTTAAAATAACTTAGTAACAAATTTCGTAACAAATTGCGTACTTGACAAAATTTTTAAAATAACTTAGTAACAAATTGCGTAACAAATTGCTCACTCTTATACATTCAAAGTGACTTAAATCATATAACCTTATGACCCATAAATTACAATCGTTTAATTAAAAGAGATTTATTATCTCAATAAAATATATCCATTTGGAATTAACAAGAAAAACGAAAACAACAAACAAAAAAATAAAAAAAACTAAATAAATAAATATTTTTTCTCTACTATCATGGAAAGTTATAATTTTTACTACTCTGTAAAGTATTTAAGCATTTGCAATTAATGCTTAATGCTTGAAGTTTATATCGAAATTTATTGGGTTTTATGAGGAGTTCTTAATGAGAAATTGCAGGGGTTTTAAATATGGAGATGTAATTTCATGTGTAATTTATCGAAGGAATGTAATATTTGGTCGAGTATATTTTAACAAAACATTTTATAAAAAAAGTATTAGAGTAAGTGTAATATATGAATGAAATTCTAATATTGGGTTTAATATTACTAGGTGTAATATATGAAAGGTAATATATTAATAAGTGTGATAAAAGGTGTACTACACGAGAAAAATATTTGAATTAATAATAATAATAATTAAATTATTATTATTATTATTATTATTATTATTATTATTATTATTAATATGAATTATATATATATATATATATAATAAATAATATATATATAATATATATATATATATATATATATATATATATATATATATATATATATATATATATATATATATATATATATATATATATATATATATATAATGTAAAATTTGAATATTTAAAAATATATGAAAACATGAAAATATAAAAAATATAAAATGTAAAAAAAAAAAAGAAAAAATATATCAAAAGAAAGAATATATAAAAAAAAATATAATAATTTCTATATTATATTTTATAAATCACTTTTTATTTTCTAATATTTATAAATAAAGCATTCATAAATTAAGTCACACATCTTATCATTCTTGAGGTAATGTAATTAAGGAAAAATATCAACCTTTATTTAAGGTATTGCACGTGGGCTATATGATTGATGGTAATGATGGTAATTACAGGTACATATAAGTCACTCTTCGATTTACCAAAAGGAAATAAAAAATAAATAAATAATGGTAATTACATATATATATATATATATATATATATATATATATAATATATATATATATATATATATATATATATATATATATATATATATATATATATATATATATATATATATATATATATATATATATATATATATATATATATATATATATATATATATATATATATATATATATATATATATATATATATATATATATATATATATATATTATATATATATATTATATAATAAATAATTAAAAATAATAATTAATAATAATTTACAGGTATATATAGATCGCACTTAAATTTCCCCTCCTCTCCCCCCTCCCCCCCAAAAAAAGTTACCGTCTCACGCATAAAAATCTTTCTCAGTGATTTGGTAATTGATGAAATAATTGAAACTGCTGACGACAAAACTCATCAGAGATGAAAGTTTAGAGTTAAATGAAAGGAAAAAATATTTATGTTTTAATAATGAAAGAGGGTAATATAAGGATATTAAAATTTATAAAAATTATAAAAAATAATAATAATAATAATAATAATAATAATAATAATAATAATAATAATAATAATAAAATAATAATATAAATTATATAATATAATATATATATATATATAATATATATTATATATATATATATATATATTATATATATAATATATTCGAAACTCTTATCCAAAAATGAAAATTTGGGAAGAATTTTTTAAAGCTTAAAAAAAAGGAGTTTTCTTTACTGTTTCTTTTAAGGAGGCATAAAAGAAAACAAAATAGGCCTAACCCGACCAAGACCTAACGTAATACAGAACTTGAAGTGAAATGAAAACAATCTATTCGAAACCCTTAACAGAATGACTTCAGCAGCAAGCCCAATTTTATTCAATAAAAGTTCAATAAACAAAATATATTGGGGCGTATTTATACATACACACACACATATACACATGGACACATACACACACATACGACAAACACACATACACACATACATGCACACACACACATACAGACATATATATATATATATATATATATATATATATATATATATATATATATATATA
>SEYY01020323.1:87500-92500 GCA_009176605.1 Armadillidium nasatum
ATTGGCTGAATATCAGTCATTAGTTTGTAACTCAGTACTCGAAGTGTGTGTGTAAGTAAATGTGTGTGTAAATAAGTGTGTGTAAGTGTTTGTATGTGTGTATTTGTGTATGTATTTGTTCTTTTAATTGAATAGGCTATTGATTGGAAATCAGTCAACATTAGTTTGAAGTTTAGAAGCCGAAGAGCGAATATGTGTGTGTGTTATGTGCGTTGGAGATGTGTATGTATGTAGGTGTGTGTGTTTGTATTTATGTATTTGTGCCTTGAATTGATATGCCAAATTTTGTGCATTTTTGTTTACAAAGGATTAAAATTATTGTAGTAAATGAGGTTGCATGACAAAATGCATTTAATTTTCTTTAAAATAAACATTTTATTTAAAAACAAAACTTTCAGAGAGCAAATTTAAATATTTTCATCATAAATTAAATTTAAATTATTATTTAAAAAAATTAATTAAAAAACTTTAAAAAACCTTACCTAACCTAACCTTACCTTACTGAACCTAACTTAAGCTACCCTAACCTAACCTTACCTAACCTAACTTAACCTAACTGACCCTAACCTATCTTTACCTAACCTAACCAATCCTAACCCAACCTTACCTAACCTAACTTAACAGACCCTAACCTAACCTAACAACCTAACAAAATCTAATCTAATCTAACCTAGCCTAACAACCTAACCAAATCTAATCTAACCTAACCTAACTTAACTTAGCATAAGAAACGCAATGGAACACTAAATAAATACCTGTGTATTTGTATTATATGTAAGTATTTTTACATGTATGTATGTGTGAGGGAAACTGTATGTACAATTTAAAAGATTTATAAGAAACATCGTAAATTTTCCTTGGGTTAATAAATTTAATATTTCAATAATAAATTTTAAATTTAAATAAATTTGGAATTTTTTTTTGGGAATGATTAATAGCAAAAATATATTTAATAGAATAGAAATATTAGGAATATATATATATATATATATGGAAAAATTGTGAATCTTTGGAGATTTTTTACGACTACTCTGACTATTAGAAAATGAAGAAAAGATTTATAATAAAAATGTTTTTTTTTTTTTTTTCATAATTAAAAAAAAAAAAGTTATTTTTTATATTTGAGAAAAAAATAATAATTTGCATTTAGATTTGATACAAATATAATATTAGAAAGAAGAGGCCTTTTTGGCATGAGTAACTATTTTATATATATATATATATATATATATATATATATATATATATATATATAATATATATATAATATTTTTTTTAATACCTGTCTAATTAATTTTTACTTGAAAAAGTTTTTTTTTTTTTTTTTTTTTTTTTTTTTTTTTTTTTTTAAGGAGAGACTTTCAGATTAAACGTCATTTTTCAGTATATTAATCATATCTTACTTCACTCATTACCTTATTTGATATACGTTTATCTTATTTGATATACGAGTACTTCCATTCATGCGTAAACGTATCTATGAATTATGAATTATGAATGTATATTTGTTTGTACGTACGTTTACTTCTATCTATCTATATATCTATCCACTTCTCTCTACCTGTCTATCTATCCAATTATAGATAGATAGACTTCTAGATTTTTATATAGATAGATAGATAAATAAATAAATTGATAGATAGATGAATAAATAAATAGATAGATAAATAGATATATAGATAGATAGATAGATAGATAGATAGATAGATAGATAGATAGATAGATTGATAGATAGATAGATAGATTTCTAGATTTTTATATACATAGATAGATAGATAGATAGATAGATAGATAGATAGATAGATAGATAGATAGATAGATAGATTGATAGATAGATAGATAGATAGATAGATAGATAGATAGATAGATAGATATAGATAGATAGATAGATAGATAGATAGATAGATAGATAGATAGATAGATAGATAGATAGAAAAATAGATATATAAATATATACGTAGGAAAATATATAGAAACACATATAAAAAGAATGCCATAAAACAGAGAAAATACACCTGAATAGATTCTTCGGAAAATTTAAAAGACGTTTCTGTAGAAATAACCCTTGGGGTGACAGTAAGTTTCCTGCGCATCCACTTCACCCCTCTCTCTTTTCCCCTCAGAGCATTTTTCTGAGTGCAAATAAATTTCCCTTTAAAGAAGAGCCAGAGGGGAAATTTATGAGGGAAATAAATCAAATTTTAAAGTAGTAAAAAGTAGATTTGCTTAATTTTGTAATTTGGATAGTTTCTAAAATATTTTTTTTTTTCCTTTTTCCAATTTTTTTTAGTTTAGGTACAAAAAGTTTAAATGCAGTTTTGAAACAATTAAATTTATGTATATATATATATATATATATATATATATATATATATATATAATATATATATATATATATATATATATATATATATATATATATATATATATTGTTGGGAGAGGGGTAAGCACGATTACAATTTCAAACTCACCTCTTACCCTGGAATTATTTTCGTCCTATGTATATGCATGGAAATATACATACCTTAATGCATGAGAGAATATATGTTTCCATAATGCACTTTAAATCTTTGATCCTTATTATTTATTCATTTTTCCAGTTACAGAATTTATACAGAGATAAATCGTATATTTTAATGTGTTTTAATACAAAACTAAAATGGGTTTCTTGGGGGACGAATTCGTCCTTTGAGCCCAATAAAATTAATTCAAAATTAATAACAATCATTATTATAATAAAGAATCAAATATTTTATACTTAATTTTTTTTAAAAAATCTTAATTAAAAAAAAACTGCTTCAATGAAAATAATAATAAAATAAAAAAAAATAGTAATGAATAACAATAATAAAATATAAGAAATAATAATGAATATAAGAAAATAAAAAATAAAAAAAATAAATAATAATAAAAATAAAATAATAAATATAAAATAATAATAATAAATAATAATAATAATATAATATATAATAATAATAATAATAAAATAATAATAATAAATAATAATAATAATAATAATAATAAATAATAATAAGAATTAATAAAATAATAATAAATAATAATATATAACTAATAATAATATAATAAGAATAAAACATAATTAATAGAAGTAATAATTAATCGAAATAAAAATGACAATATAATAATATTAATCGTAAAAATAATGAAAAATAATAAAGATATGACTTTATTCGTAAAAATAATAGTGGTAACAAAAACAAAAACTAAAATTATTATATCTATAGTTATATTAAATAAAATAATAATAATAATAATAATAATAATAATAATAATAGTAACAATAATTAAGATATAATAATAATAATAATAATAATAATAATAATAATAATAATAATAATAATAATAATAATAATTACAGCAGTTTTGGGAATAAGTGTGGTTAGTTTGGTTAATGGGTACCTTCTTTTTGTATTTTGAAGACAAGTGGTCTTTGGCATGTTCTTGAAGTGTGGGAAGTGTTGCTGATTCTTGTATGCTTTTTGGAAGTTTATTCATTGCTCAATGCCTTTGTACGATATAGCTCTGCGAGGTTTGGCTAGAGTGTACTTTGTTTTACCTAGTGTACGTGAGTTTGTGCTTCGCAGATTTGGTCTTCTTACATCTTGGTTATTCGTTGTTATATTAGTTAGTTCATTTAACATTCCATTTATAACTTTGGAAATGTGAGTAGTCTTTGTGAGAATAAGTATATCTGGTAGCTTGAGTATGGATTATTTTTTGAAGAATGATTAAAAACATACAAAATCTTTGTATTAAATG
This sequence comes from Armadillidium nasatum, assembly GCA_009176605.1. NCBI lineage: Eukaryota > Metazoa > Arthropoda > Malacostraca > Isopoda > Armadillidiidae > Armadillidium > Armadillidium nasatum. The sequence continues at coordinate 91,281 of SEYY01020323.1, forward strand.
TATTTCTATGCTTGCGTATGATCTATGTTTTTTATAATTTTTAAAAACGGTTTTTCTTAATACATTCGTATTAAATTTGAAAATTATTTACTTTATAAATTTTTATTTATTTATTTATTTACCTATTTATTTATTTTTTTTTTTAAGTTTCATGTCAAATTTTGATTTTTTTTTTAACGATTTAAAATTTCCCAAATTTTAAAAATATTTCTTCAGAATTTTCAAAATATTTGAAATATTTAAAACTTCAAAATTTTGAAAAACCTATAAATAATTTTTTATAAATATTTTAAAATTTTCTTAATATTCAAAACATATTTTTGACATATTCTAATTATTTAAATATATTAAGAAAAATATTGCTACTCTATTCAATTTTTTTTGTTTTTAAAAAGTATTTAAAAATACCAAAAAAACTATTAAAAACAAATTTTAATACAAAAATTCAAAATAATTTTTTATTATAATATTCAAATTATTTGAAAATGTATTTTTGGAATATTCCAAATTTTCGCTCTCAACCAAGAAAATATTTAGAATATTCAAAACTTCATATAAAAGAATCTATTCTAAGCCAATTTAATAATACGCATTCAAGTAGTGTTTCTATATTAGATACAAGAATACAATTTAATAATATGTATTCAAATTGTGTATCTGAGTAAAATACAAAGACTCCCTTTCTTTCACTTATTTCTTTGCATTGGAATCTGAAATTGGAATCTGAAATTTCAGTTTATTTTTGACTTCGCAAAAAAATATTTCATTTTGGTTCGAGCTAATAACATTGTCAAATTAAAAAAAATAATATGCTCATAACATCTCTATATTTGAAACTATTTATTATGATTATTATTATTATTATTATTATTATTATTATTATTATTATTATTATTATTATTATTTATTATTATTATTATTATTATTATTATTATTATTATTATTATTTTTATTATTATTATTATTATTATTATATTATTATTATTATTATTATTATTATTATTATTATTATTATTATTATTATTATTATTATTATTATTATTATTTATTATTATTATTATTACTATTATTACTATTATTATTATTATAGATAGTATACTAAAATATGAAAGATTTTCGTTTATTGCTACTATTACTACTAACTACTACTACTACTACTACTAAATAATAATAAAATAATAATAATAATAATAATAATAATAATAATAATAATAAATAAT
>SEYY01020323.1:120000-124774 GCA_009176605.1 Armadillidium nasatum
GGTAAACTATACTCTGACTTAGCTCATGCAGCTGGAATCGTCGAAAAAAAAACACAAGAGGAAGATCAGATGAAAAAGTAGTTACAATTGCCATTTGGAAAAATTTTATAGTAAGGCAGAAAAAAAACAGAAAGATTGGATTTTTAACTAAGAATTAATTGCATGATTGATAATGTATTTTGCATGAGTTTTTGAATGAAAAATTATTAGCATGAGTGCATTGAATTTGAAAACGATTTCAATGTCCGAAGCCAATATTTCTTTGTTGAAGTGCAGAAGGATAAACAGAAATAAATTTTTTAGTTTTAAAAGAAAGAAAATGAACTTACGCCTCCATAAAGAATTACCTTAACCATGTTATTCTTCAACCAAAGACCTCCTCTTCAATAAAAGGCGTCCCCCAATCTGCCGAAGTTATAATTTATGCATGGAAAATCAGAGTAGTACTCCCGTTAGGATATGCAGTTTGTAACTCTAAAATCGAAGCACTTTCTGGGGAAGATTTGGACAAATTGAACAAAATAGAGAAGAACAAATATTTTTAAAGAACAACAGATATTTATAAAGAACAAATATTTTTTAAAGAAGAACAAATATTTTTAAAGAAGAACAAATATTTTTAAAGAAGAAGAACAAATATTTTTAAAGAAGAACAAATATTTTAAAAGAAGAACAAATATTTTAAAAGAAGAACAACAAATATTTTTAAAGAAGAACAATTATTTTTAAAAAAAGAACAAATATTTTTAAAGAAGAAGAAAAAATATTTTTAAAGATTTTTTGATACAATTAAGGCAAAATATAGAAAGTTAAGAAAAAGATTAAATTTCTGGGTTTATCTTCAAGGTAATCAGAGATACTGGGAATAGCTTCACTTACAATTCATACATGTTATGAATACAGAATAGGTATAACTAGTAAATCAACAGTATCTTTAAAATTATTAAAAACTACTGTAAGTTGCGAACAGTAAAGTCTACTCTGTGATGACTCCAGAAGTATATATATATATATATATATATATATATATATATATATATATATATATATATATATATATATATATATATATATATATATTATATATATATATATATATATATATATATCTCTTATTTAATTAGTTTTTATATAACAATGATACCAGAATAAAATTTTATATTTCAAATATTATGGATTTATGTAAAAAAAATAACTTTAGAGAGAGGAGAAGAGAGAGAGAGAGAGAGAGAGAGAGAGAGAGAGAGAGAGAGAGAGAGAGAGAGAGAGAGTGAAAGAGATGGAAATGAAGAGAGGGACAGTGACAGAGAGTATAGATAAATAGAAAGAGACAGACAGAAAGAGTAATATAGATAGATTGACTAAAATTTTTAGATCAGAGAGAGAGAGAGAGAGAGAGAGAGAGAGAGAGAGAGAGAGAGAGTGAGAGAAGGAGAGTGAGGGAGAGAGAGAGAGAGAATTATAAAAGTTTCACTTGGTTTTCATCTTAAAAGTCCCTCTTAAAATGTTTGTTATTGTAATCATTTTTAATACGAATTTTTAGTTAATTATACCCTTACGTATCAAAATTATTTAAGTCTAAAATGAAAGACCTCCCCCTCCCCCATTCCAAACCCCTACTCCCACCATAAACAAGGGCTTTAATTAAATAGGAGAGTATAATTATCCTTTTTTCCAAAATTATATTAATTATAAACTTAGCGAGAAATATAATTACACGGAAACTTAAAACTGTATAACTAATTTAATTAACATTTTACTCACCAAAAAATATATATATATAAAAAAGTATTTAAAAAAAAAATAGATAAAGAAAAAATCTAATGTAAAAAAAAAATTAGATAAAGCCAACTTCTTTCTGAAGACTTGAGGAATATGAACAAACGGGCTATGAATACAAAAGAGGGATATTCTGTATCCGAAGGTGCAGCTGACGAAGGAATGAGGCATGTAATCTGAAGGCGCTTTACATGATAACAAGAAGAATAACGGGGAAATGAAAAAAACGAATTGTATTAAACAAACGAACCAAACAAACGCTCACACACATGCAAACTAACACACAAACACTCATGCACATTCACACTCACACACAAACACTCATGCACATTCACACTCACACACAAACACTCATACACATGCACACTCACACACAAACACTTATGCACACACACACTGGCCTATATATATATATATATATATATATATATATATATATATATATATATATATATATATATATATATATAAATATGAACTAAGACAAATTTAAATATTTATTACCGACTAGTTTCAAGTGATTTAAAGCTTCTATCCATTATCAAAGTTTTGAATACGATGAAGAATATTATATAAAAATTTCGAAATATTTAAAATTCAAAGGAAGTAAATATTACATAAAAGTTATATCGGTAAATAAATACATGAAAATCATTATATAGAAAAATAAATAAATAAATAAATAAATAAATAAATAAGTAAATAGCAAAAAGTACAACCAAACGGCAAAATTCTTCTTCCATATAACAAATAGTTATAGTATAGTATCACAAATAGTATCACACTTTATATTTTCTGAATGTAAATTTTCATTTAAATTTGGAGTGTGGTGCCAAATATATAAAGATTCTAAAGAATGGGAGTCAGGTTCACATTAAGAGTCCAAAATTAAAAAATTTAAATCCTGTAGAGGATGACTACCTTGAAGAGAATGAGAGTTTATAGCTGAATATGGGGGATGGTGCAAATGTTCCAAAGTTCTATAAGAGATACCTTTATGCACAGCAATGAGAACAGAAAGACTTCGTGTTGTCTTTCCTATGTAGGTGACATCACAGTGGTATCACACTTGTATTTGCAAATCACTGATGAGCATAAAGGTAAAGGAAATTTTTCTTTAACTTTGAAGAACCATCCAATTTTATGTTCATTATAGAATACTAATTTGAATATAAAGTTTATAGGAAGCCAACATTTACAGGATTAACTACTACGTTCTTTTATCTCATATGTACTTAAAATTAATTTAATTAAAACACTTTTCGATAGAGCATACAAGATCTTAATCATACATTAATCTCTCGAATGAATTAGACTTCCTAAAAACGCTATTTCTAAAGAATGGATTCCCAGGATTCGTAATTGATAATATATTCAAGAATCAACTTAATTTAAAATATCTTCAGAAATCCTCTACTGTATTAACAGTACCAAAAGATACGCTGTATATGAAATTACCCTTTTTGGGGAGAATGAGCTGTGAAATTGTACGCAGAATTAAATGCACTTAAAAAGAAACTACCCACAGTTTAAATTCAAATTAGTGTTCTTTAATGAAAATAAAATTTGAAGGTTCTTCAAAGTTAAAGGAAAAACTTCCCTTAACCTTTATACTCATTAGTGATTTACTAATACAAGTGCGGTAACTGTGATCCCACCTACATAGTTAAGACAACACGAAGTCTTTCTGTTCGCATTGCTGAGCATAAAGGTATCTCTTATAGATCTTTGGAACATTCACTTCAAGATAGTCCTTTTATACAGGTTTTAAATTTTATATATTTGAACTCTGAATGTGAACCTGACCTACATTCTTTAGAATTTTTATGTATTTGGCACCACACTTCAAATTTAAATGAAATTTACATTCAAAAAATATTTTGATACTGAGGAAGAATTTTGTAGTTCGGTCGTACTTTTTGCTATTAATTTTTTTTTCCATAAAATGATATTCATGCATTTATTTATTGATATAACTTTTATATAATATTTTTTTCCTTTGAATTTTATATATTTCGTAATTTTTTTATATATATAATATTTTTCAATGTATTCAAAACCTTGAATAATGGGTAGAAGATTAAAATCACTCGAAACTAGTCGGTAATAATAATAATAATAATAATAATAATAAAAAAATATATATATATATAATATATATATATATATATATATATATATTATATATATATATATATAAATATATATATACATACTATTTTTCAGGTAATTAAATTCGCTTTCATAATGCAAGCCTTTTAACGCTTCAGCATCAAAAACATTCAAATCATTTGAAAGTTTTAAATATTATATATATATTATATATATATATATATATATATATATATTATAAATAATATAATAGTTATTTATATCAATCACATTACTTCTTTTATAAGCTTCTAAGAGTTGATGTCTGAAGAGCCTTCAGAATTTCTTCACACCACCCCAGTTGTTTGCTCTTTATAAGGGTGCTGTTCGCCCCTGTATGGAGTACGCCTTACACATCTATGGTGGTTCCACTCATACAACTCTCCTTGAAAAGGTGGAGTCTAGGGCTTTTTGTCTTTTCAATTCTCCTGATGTCACTTATTTTCTCCAGTCTCTTTCTGCCAGTCGAATTGTTGCATCACTCTCTCTATGCTATCGCTATTACAATGGATACTGCTCTTCTGAATTCTCTCATCGCATATCTCCTCCATTGAGAAGAGCTTGTGAGACACATCCTTCTACACATTCTTATTCTTTCTGTGTCCAACTCTCTGACCCCAGACATAACAGCTGTGCTCAATCTTACATATATTCTACTGGAAAAGTCTGGAATACACTCCATTGGTCTATTTCCCAACCTCCTATGACTTGCACTCCTTCAAACGCCGTGTAACGTTACATGTCGGCCTTTAATCTGACCAGGTTTACAAATTTTTTCCCAAACTCTGGAGGAAATTTTAGTAGGCCTCTGGCCTTTACCCACTAGAAGTGAAATATATATATA
>SEYY01020324.1:0-25000 GCA_009176605.1 Armadillidium nasatum
ATCATAATATGGAAAAGAATAAGATTCCTGCATCATATTATCTGTGTCGCCCCAATATTTTAGGAATTGACAATCATAAATTTTAAGTGAAATGGAAAACTCATTTAAACGTAATATTCCATTGAAATTCATTAAAATAAATTTTGAAAAATATAATGTGAGGCGTGGGATAGTGTTATTATATAATTTAACATCATAATATGGAAAAGAATCAGATTCCTGCATCATTATTATCTGTGTCGTTCCAATATTTTAGGTAATTGACAATCAAAAATGTTAAGTGAAATTTAAAACTCATTTAAACGAAAAATTCCATTGAAATTCATGAAAAATAAATTTGAAAAATATAATGTGAGGCGTGGGATAGTGTTATTATATAATTTAACATCATAATATGGAAAAGAATCAGATTCCTGCATCATATTATCTGTGTCGTTCCAATATTTTAGGTAATTGACAATCAAAAATGTTAAGTGAAATTTAAAAACTCATTTAAACGAAAAATTCCATTGAAATTCATGAAAATAAATTTGAAAAATATAATGTGAGGCGTGGGATAGTGTTATTATATAATTTAACATCATAATATGGAAAAGAATCAGATTCCTGCATCATATTATCTGTGTCGTTCCAATATTTTAGGTAATTGACAATCAAAAATGTTAAGTGAAATGGAAAACTCATTTAAACGAAAAATTCCATTGAAATTCATGAAAATAAATTTGAAAAATATAATGTGAGGCGTGGGATAGTGTTATTATATAATTTAACATCATAATATGGAAAAGAATCAGATTCCTGCATCATATTATCTGTGTCGTTCCAATATTTTAGGTAATTGACAATCAAAAATGTTAAGTGAAATGGAAAACTCATTTAAACGAAAAATTCCATTGAAATTCATGAAAATAAATTTGAAAAATATAATGTGAGGCGTGGGATAGTGTTATTATATAATTTAACATCATAATATGGAAAAGAATCAGATTCCTGCATCATATTATCTGTGTCGTTCCAATATTTTAGGTAATTGACAATCAAAAATGTTAAGTGAAATTTAAAACTCATTTAAACGAAAAATTCCATTGAAATTCATGAAAATAAATTTGAAAAATATAATGTGAGGCGTGGGATAGTGTTATTATATAATTTAACATCATAATATGGAAAAGAATCAGATTCCTGCATCATATTATCTGTGTCGTTCCAATATTTTAGGTAATTGACAATCAAAAATGTTAAGTGAAATGGAAAACTCATTTAAACGAAAAATTTCCATTGAAATTCATTAAAATAAATTTGAAAAATATAATGTGAGGCGTGGGATAGTGTTATTATATAATTTAACATCATAATATGGAAAAGAATCAGATTCCTGCATCATATTATCTGTGTCGTTCCAATATTTTAGGTAATTGACAATCAAAAATGTTAAGTGAAATGGAAAACTCATTTAAACGAAAAATTCCATTGAAATTCATGAAAATAAATTTGAAAAATATAATGTGAGGCGTGGGATAGTGTTATTATATAATTTAACATCATAATATGGAAAAGAATCAGATTCCTGCATCATATTATCTGTGTCGTTCCAATATTTTAGGTAATTGACAATCAAAAATGTTAAGTGAAATTTAAAACTCATTTAAACGAAAAATTCCATTGAAATTCATGAAAATAAATTTGAAAAATATAATGTGAGGCGTTGGATAGTGTTATTATATAATTTAACATCATAATATGGAAAAGAATCAGATTCCTGCATCATATTATCTGTGACGTTCCAATATTTTAGGTAATTGACAATCAAAAATGTTAAGTGAAATTTAAAACTCATTTAAACGAAATATTCCATTGAAATTCATGAAAATAAATTTGAAAAATATAATGTGAGGCGTGGGATAGTGTTATTATATAATTTAACATCATAATATGGAAAAGAATCAGATTCCTGCATCATATTATCTGTGTCGTTCCAATATTTTAGGTAATTGACAATCAAAAATGTTAAGTGAAATGGAAAACTCATTTAAACGAAAAATTCCATTGAAATTCATGAAAATAAATTTGAAAAAATATAATGTGAGGCGTGGGATAGTGTTATTATATAATTTAACATCATAATATGGAAAAGAATCAGATTCCTGCATCATATTATCTGTGTCGTTCCAATATTTTAGGTAATTGACAATCAAAAATGTTAAGTGAAATTTAAAACTCATTTAAACGAAAAATTCCATTGAAATTCATGAAAATAAATTTGAAAAATATAATGTGAGGCGTGGGATAGTGTTATTATATAATTTAACATCATAATATGGAAAAGAATCAGATTCCTGCATCATATTATCTGTGTCGTTCCAATATTTTAGGTAATTGACAATCAAAAATGTTAAGTGAAATTTAAAACTCATTTAAACGAAAAATTCCATTGAAATTCATGAAAATAAATTTAAAAAATATAATGTGAGGCGTGGGATAGTGTTATTATATAATTTAACATCATAATATGGAAAAGAATCAGATTCCTGCATCATATTATCTGTGTCGTTCCAATATTTTAGGTAATTGACAATCAAAAATGTTAAGTGAAATGGAAAACTCATTTAAACGAAAAATTCCATTGAAATTCATGAAAATAAATTTGAAAAATATAATGTGAGGCGTGGGATAGTGTTATTATATAATTTAACATCATAATATGGAAAAGAATCAGATTCCTGCATCATATTATCTGTGTCGTTCCAATATTTTAGGTAATTGACAATCAAAAATGTTAAGTGAAATGGAAAACTCATTTAAACGAAAAATTCCATTGAAATTCATGAAAATAAATTTGAAAAATATAATGTGAGGCGTGGGATAGTGTTATTATATAATTTAACATCATAATATGGAAAAGAATCAGATTCCTGCATCATATTATCTGTGTCGTTCCAATATTTTAGGTAATTGACAATCAAAAATGTTAAGTGAAATTTTAAAACTCATTTAAACGAAAAATTCCATTGAAATTCATGAAAATAAATTTGAAAAAATATAATGTGAGGCGTGGGATAGTGTTATTATATAATTTAACATCATAATATGGAAAAGAATCAGATTCCTGCATCATATTATCTGTGTCGTTCCAATATTTTAGGTAATTGACAATCAAAAATGTTAAGTGAAATTTAAAACTCATTTAAACGAAAAATTCCATTGAAATTCATGAAAATAAATTTGAAAAATATAATGTGAGGCGTGGGATAGTGTTATTATATAATTTAACATCATAATATGGAAAAGAATCAGATTCCTGCATCATATTATCTGTGTCGTTCCAATATTTTAGGTAATTGACAATCAAAAATGTTAAGTGAAATGGAAAACTCATTTAAACGAAAAATTCCATTGAAATTAATGAAAATAAATTTGAAAAATATAATGTGAGGCGTGGGATAGTGTTATTATATAATTTAACATCATAATATGGAAAAGAATCAGATTCCTGCATCATATTATCTGTGTCGTTCCAATATTTTAGGTAATTGACAATCAAAAATGTTAAGTGAATTTTAAAACTCATTTAAACGAAAAATTCCATTGAAATTCATGAAAATAAATTTGAAAAATATAATGTGAGGCGTGGGATAGTGTTATTATATAATTTAACATCATAATATGGAAAAGAATCAGATTCCTGCATCATATTATCTGTGTCGTTCCAATATTTTAGGTAATTGACAATCAAAAATGTTAAGTGAAATTTAAAACTCATTTAAACGAAAAATTCCATTGAAATTCATGAAAATAAATTTGAAAAATATAATGTGAGGCGTGGGATAGTGTTATTATATAATTTAACATCATAATATGGAAAAGAATCAGATTCCTGCATCATATTATCTGTGTCGTTCCAATATTTTAGGTAATTGACAATCAAAAATGTTAAGTGAAATGGAAAACTCATTTAAACGAAAAATTCCATTGAAATTCATGAAAATAAATTTGAAAAATATAATGTGAGGCGTTGGATAGTGTTATTATATAATTTAACATCATAATATGGAAAAGAATCAGATTCCTGCATCATATTATCTGTGTCGTTCCAATATTTTAGGTAATTGACAATCAAAAATGTTAAGTGAAATGGAAAACTCATTTAAACGAAAAATTCCATTGAAATTTATGAAAATAAATTTGAAAAATATAATGTGAGGCGTGGGATAGTGTTATTATATAATTTAACATCATAATATGGAAAAGAATCAGATTCCTGCATCATATTATCTGTGTCGTTCCAATATTTTAGGTAATTGACAATCAAAAATGTTAAGTGAAATTTAAAACTCATTTAAACGAAAAATTCCATTGAAATTCATGAAAATAAATTTGAAAAATATAATGTGAGGCGTGGGATAGTGTTATTATATAATTTAACATCATAAATATGGAAAAGAATCAGATTCCTGCATCATATTATCTGTGTCGTTCCAATATTTTAGGTAATTGACAATCAAAAATGTTAAGTGAAATGGAAAACTCATTTAAACGAAAAATTCCATTGAAATTCATGAAAATAAATTTGAAAAATATAATGTGAGGCGTGGGATAGTGTTATTATATAATTTAACATCATAATATGGAAAAGAATCAGATTCCTGCATCATATTATCTGTGTCGTTCCAATATTTTAGGTAATTGACAATCAAAAATGTTAAGTGAAATTTAAAACTCATTTAAACGATAATATTCCATTGAAATTCATTAAAATAAGTTTGAAAAATATAATGTGAGGCGTGGGATAGTGTTATTATATAATTTAACATCATAATATGGAAAAGAATCAGATTCCTGCATCATATTATCTGTGTCGTTCCAATATTTTAGGTAATTGACAATCAAAAATGTTAAGTGAAATGGAAAACTCATTTAAACGAAAAATTCCATTGAAATTCATGAAAATAAATTTGAAAAATATAATCTGAGGTGTTGGATAGTGTTATTATATAATTTAACATCATAATATGGAAAAGAATCAGATTCCTGCATCATATTATCTGTGTCGTTCCAATATTTTATGTAATTGACAATCAAAAATGTTAAGTGAAATGGAAAACTCATTTAAACGAAAAATTCCATTGAAATTCATGAAAATAAATTTGAAAAATATAATCTGAGGCGTTGGATAGTGTTATTATATAATTTAACATCATAATATGGAAAAGAATCAGATTCCTGCATCATATTATCTGTGTCGTTCCAATATTTTAGGTAATTGACAATCAAAAATGTTAAGTGAAATGGAAAACTCATTTAAACGAAAAATCCCATTGAAATTCATTAAAATAAGTTTGAAAAATATAATGTGAGGCGTTGGATAGTGTTTTTATATAATTTAACATCATAATATGGAAAAGAATCAGATTCCTGCATCATATTATCTGTGTCGTTCCAATATTTTAGGTAACTGACAATCAAAAATGTTAAGTGAAATTTAAAACTCATTTAAACGTAATATTCCATTGAAATTCATGAAAATAAATAAAGAAAAGTCTTTAAATCTAAAATGGAGAAATGACAGTTAAACATTAATTTTTTCTAGAAAAGCAAAATATCAGAAAACTTATTAGTTAACGAAGCCATAAAAAAAGGAAAAGAATTTACATTCTTATAATTGATGAAACAATCCTCCGGAGAGGAAATTATTTGAGCAATCGAAGTCAGATATTGAAGAAGTTGAGGTTTCAATATAGGCTTCACAACATTGGTAAAAATGTCTATTTCTTCTGAAAGTTATCCTAAAACCTTTCCCAATTAATAAGAATAATATTTCTCGCTGATCAATAATAATAATAATAAAAATAATAATAATAATAATAAAGTAGATTACATGACACTTACAGGATTAAAAATTGTTGCTGAATTATATTTGGCAGTGAATGGATCGCCTCTGTCCGCTGTAACTATTACATCAGGAGTAGGATGGATTGCTAGACAGTGATCAAGTGCCCAATAGACGGGTACAGTGTGAAGTGGGAGGCTACTCAGGTGGGCTTCACACACAATAGTCCTTGCAAACTATCAGTACAATATATATATATATATATATATATATATATATATATATATATATATATATATATATATATATATATATATATATATATATATATATATATATATATATATATATATATATATATATATATATATATATATATATATATATATATATATATATATATATATATATATATATATATATATATATATAAGTAAAATATATACGAATTATATTATTTAATATATATATATATATATATATATATATATATATATATATATATATATATATATATATATATATATATATATATATATATATATATATATATATATATATATATATATAAAACATACGCACATGATTTGCTATGTTAGATGCGTCAGCTGGAAAGTAAATAGAATTTCGACACATTTTTGTAAAAATATCTTCGCGAAAGATGACGATTTCTTGGGTGCAATATAGAAGGCGACAAGGATTTGTGGTAAATTCACTGTTGGGGAGCCTCTGTGAGAAATCTTCGGTAATGAAAGTTGGAAGAGGAGGTCTGGGATAGATATTACCAGGACCCGGGTCACTTGGTCCGGGAACAAAAATAAATTTTGAAACTGACAGTTCAGGAACTTTCAAAATCAAATCAGCCAAACCAGAAAATAGAGACTTCAGATCTGAAACCTGAAATAAAATTCTTTTTTCCACTATTTAAATCACCCAATTTTAAATTATTGTTATTAATAATAATTAGGGATGGAGCGATACCAAAATTTTTACTAATACCGATACCTAAAAATTTACCGGTACCGATACCTGAAAATATACCGATACTTTATCCATTCATATACCAAAATGTTTACCGGTACCGATACCTGAAAATATACCGATACTTTATCCATTCATATACCAAAATGTTTACCGATACCGATACTAAGACTTTCAAATTCGTCGATACAGATACTTCATTCCATCCCTAAATTAATAATTTAAGAGTATAAAAAAAGCTATCATAATCCAAACTCTAAAAAGTATCTAAAAATTTCTCCTGAATAAATTATTCTGCATAATTGCAATATGAAGTAGTTTTGCAACAAAATTTGCAGATTTAATTGTGGACTGAAAAATAATTTCATCGAACCTGGGAAGAGCCGTGCGATGATGACAGGAAATTTCCACAAAAGATAAATGCCAGGGGGGGACAAAATGCGTAGCCTTCAAACAAAATTTTCAGTTTCTCCATGACCTGACAAAGTTTAATTTATTTAATATTATATTTTCAGTGTAATTTTATTATAAAATCAATGAAATACAAAAAAAAAAAAACTTTTTACTGGCAAAACATACTTGAATTTTATCCAACCAAAGATCTGATATGATTACAATCATTGCTCCTGCATTAGACTGCTCCAACTCTTCTAAATGATGGTTATACTTGGCACAAGTGCTTCCAGGTCCTCCAAAGTAATTTACATTACCGACCAAAGCTCTGAAATATGTAAATGAATTAATTTTCTAATGTAATTACTATGGATCACCAGAAGTATGCTCTTTTTATTCATCAATTAGAAGAAAAATATGCGTCTACAACTTATTGGAAACAAGAGGTCAATTACAAAATGTATTCTACTCTTTGTCTTTCTTTTGTATATAAAGATTTCCTACAAGAAGCAAGTGCTAATTGTATCTTTTCAAAATGTAGACATGACATTTATTCTACAATTGAACTTAACATTTGCATCTCGGTACCCAAGCATTTACGGTAAAGGAGTAATTTTCTTTTACAAATGAGTGAGGGTATTTTGTTTTCCCAACGTTGAAATAACCAAGAAATCGTGGAAAATAGATACATTGAGCAGGAAATGAGTTAAGATTATATATACATTTTGTTGCAGAATTCAAAAACTACATAAAAAGTGGAAAACCTACAAGAAATTTAATAAAAACAAGAAATAGGAAATAAAACAGAATATAAAGAAAGCAAGGCAGTTGAAATTTTGGAAAATGTAAACAAAAGGAATTAGTAGAAAAGAGAGGGAAAACAGGGATTTTGTACGAATTGGAGAGAAAATGATACAAAATATACTTTTAGCTTGAAAAATAGCTTAGGTTGCCACTGACAAGTTTTGAACATAAGTTCCCCGACTCTTAAACTGATTTAGTCTGATTTAGTCACCAGTTTTAATATATATCATAGTAAGTGTTTTTGACTGACATAAAAGAAAGCACATTGGATTTTGTCAAGAAAAGATCGAATTTGGCCTGGTAAATATATCTTAAGAAAATAATACAATATATATATATATATATATATATATATATATATATATATATATATATATATATATATATATATATATATATATATATATATATATATATATATATATATATATATATATATATTAAAACTGGTGACTAAATCAGACTAAATCAGTTTACTTATAACTTGTCATTCTAAGAGCGGGGAACTAACTGACAGGCCTGTTCAAAACTTCTTGGTACTGAATGCTGGCAACCTATAGTTAGTTGCTATTTTTCAAGTACTAAAAGTATATTTTGTTCCATTTTCTCTCCAATTCGTACAAAATCCCTGTTTTCCCTCTCTTTTCTAACAACCTTTCTAGATTATTCCTTTTGTTTACATTTTCCAAAATTTCAACTGCCATTTGGCTTTCTTTATATTCTTGAGTTTTATTTCCTATTTCTTGTTTTTATTAAATTTCTTGTAGGTTTTCCATCTTTTTATGTAGTTTTTCGAATTCTGCAACAAAATATATAATATAATCTTATCTCATTTCCTTGGCTCAATTTATCTATTTTCCACGATTTCTTGGGTGTTTCAACTTTGGGAAATATTTCCTGTTTTACTTTAAGCTTAATTTTTCTTCTGCTTCTAAATTCTTTTAATTTTTTTTCATTTATTATTGGCACTCTATCTTGCTGTTATCGATTTTCTTGCCCATCTCTTCTATACTTTTCCTATTTTACTTATTGTTGTTTCTTTGCTCTAGGCTCTAGACTTAGAATCTTATTTGGTTGTTCTAGATTCTGTTTTCTCTACCTTTCTTTGTGCACAGTTTCAAAATTTATATTTCTTTTAGCACCACCTTCATAAGACAAACTTCTGTAATATTTCCACCTCAGGCTCAGGGTGGCTTCTATCACAGCAGAACACAAATCTGCCTCAGAGAATCCAAGAGGGGCAAATTCCAAATATAGCCCCTCATCCACTCCTTTCACATCAACACTTGGGAGTTGGTGTCACCAGGACTCTGCAGCCGCCTTGTCCTGATGCACGGTCTTATTTTTTTTAATTAATTTTTGCAACATTCGCGGTCTAAACTCCAATTTCCAGTTTGTTGAACATCACCTCTCTTCTTCTGGACTTCATCTCTTGTTCTTAACTGAAATTCAGGTGTCTGAGTGCTCTGACAGCAAACCTTACCAGGTTTCTCCTACTGTCTATATCCTCAATTTTCAGCTAAAGGCGGATGTTGCGCATATGTGCGCAACGATGTTATCTGTTCTCGTGTTTCTAATTTGGAGTCTTCTGGATTCTCTACTTTATGGCTTAAACTTTCTGTTCAACTCTCTGACCCCAGACTTAACCGCTATGCTCAATCTTACATGTACTCTACTGGTAAAGTCTGAAACACACTCCCTACATCAATTTTCCCAATTTCCTATGACTTACACACCTTCAAACGCCGTGTATCGGGACATGTCGGCCTTTAATATCAACAGGATCACGATTTGCTCCTATCTTTGGTGGAAATTTGGTAGGCCTCTGGCCTTTGACCATCAGAGGTATAATAAAATATATATATATATATATATATATATATATATATATATATATATATAATATATATATATATATATATATATATATATATATATATTATATATATATATATATATATATATATATATATATATATATATATATATGTATACCTCGTTGTTGTAGGGTCTTCTGCTGGAGGCAAACCAATAGTATTTGCATGTAGAATCCCGTCTTCAAACCAACCCTCAACCAAAACAAAACAATTCTGTGTAAACAAACCTACAAAATGAATAAATAAATAATTATACATTTCTTTATGTGATTTTCATTCTAAAAAAAAAAACAAAAAAATAAAAAAAAAAAAAAAAAAAAAAAAAAAAAAAAAAAAAAAATTATATATATATATATATATATATATATATATATATATATATATATATATATATATATATATATATATATATATATATATATATATATATATATATATATATATATATATAGGGATATAAGTATATATCGGTATCGGTATATCGGCATATATATATATATATCGGTATTTGATATAAAGTATCGGTATCGGTATGGTATCGGTAGTAGTATCGCAAGTATCGGTATATTTTTCAGGTATCGGGTATCGGTTCGATTTTTTAGGTATCGGTATCGGTAAAAATTTTGGTATCGCTCCATCCCTAATATATATATATATATATATATATATATATATATATATATATATATATATATATATATATATATATATATATATATATATATATATATATATATATATATATATATATATATATAGGATGGAGCGATACCAAAATTTTAACCAATACTGATACCGATAATTTTAAATCGCCTGATACCGATACTGATACAAATTGATTTTACTGAACTCATGAAGATTGAAAATATTGATCATAAAATTAAGGTTTTCTGCTATCCGTAATACATAATTATTTTGTAGTCACAATGCTACATAAAACTATTAATAAGTGATATAGGGTTGGTGCCACCAAGACTTTGCATCTGTCTTGTTATAGTGAATGGTCTTTTTTTTCCATTAATTTCTGCAACATTCTCTGTGTTCAATAAAATTTCCATTTTATTGAACCACCTCTCTTCTTTTATACCTAACCTTTTTATTCTTGATAGAAACTCGGGTGCTTGTGCATACGATAGCAAACCATTTTGTTTCCTCTTATAGTCTCTTATCTTCAATTTTCAGCCTAAAGAGGTTATGCAAATGTGTGAAACGATTTTGTTTACTCTCATATCTCTAATCTGGAGTTTTTCTGGATTTTACACCTTATGACTAAAGCTCTCTTGCCATTCTACGTCTAAATTCATTTGTTCTGTTTATTTATCTCCTAATTTACTGACTATTCTCATTCTTTGACTTCCTAAACTCCAAAACAGAGAACATTCTCTCTTCTCCTCCTTTCACAGTAATTATTATACTAGCTGATTTCAAAGTTCACCACAACCAATGACTTTCTTCTAGTTTTAATGATACAGCTGGTGAACGTGCCATTCAATTCTCCATCCAAAACGACCTTGAGTGGTGGGTGCAGCTTCCAACAAGTATCCCTGATCGTCTTGGATATATACCTAACATTCTTGACCTTTTTTAAACTTCCCATCTTTCTCCTTATACTGTCAAACTCTATTCTCTTCTGGGTTCTTCCGATTGCTTTCTTATCTCTGTATCCTCTTCCATCTTTTCCAGTCTTCCACAAGAGACTCCTTGGCCACACTCCCGCCCCTTCCATCCTCTCACCAGTATCCTCCTTTCTTATCTCTGTATCCTCTTCCATCTTTTCCAGTCTTCCACAAGAGACTCCTTGGCCACATCCTCTCACCAGTATCCTCCTCCAAGTCGTTCGGTACATTTAACAATGTATTGAAATAATCCCTGGGTCTACTAGTAGCTCTCCATCCTCGTTCTTTATCGTAAAGGTTTGTGATGTAGAACCTTTCCTACAATATATATATATATATATATATATATATATATATATATATATATATATATATATATATATATATATATATATATATATATATATATATATATATATATATATATATATATATCGGTGACAGGACTAGCAACCTGGCCCTATAATTATTGCTTACTGCTTGTAACAACTCCAAGACCAACATGGGAAACCACAGCTCCGAGAAGCGTGATTTTCTGGAGAGCTCTTTCAGAAAGTGTTTAGATGTTAGATGGAGAAGGTGCTAGTCTCACTGAAAGGTTGAAAACCTTACCTGGGAGTTAAAATAAAACTCAAGGACTGGTACTGAAGCCAATGAACTGAAAAAAACATGATCTTTTAGAGCACTCTAGGAGAGGAATTTTTAAGAGCTGATGGCAAAGTATGCTAGTCCCGCTAACAGGGTGAAAATATATATATATATATATATATATATATATATATATATATATATATATATATATATATATATATATATATATATATATATATATATATATATATATATATATATATATATATATATATAGGAACAAGGCTCTTACCAGTGTGAAACTTTGCTTGTGAGAGACTTGCTTTGACTTCTCCAGTGTCATCTTCCAAATGATATTCACCTTCTACAAGTTGGGTCAAATGGCCCAAAACAATCACATTATTTTGTTTGCAATTCAAACCCAGTAAATATTCAATCTGATTACAAAAATAATAATCTATAATAGTAGTAATAATAATAATAATAATAATAATAATAATAATAATAATAATAATAATAATAATGGAGTAAATGGAAGGCTATTGAATGTAATCAGTCCATTTTATAGGAGATCAACATTAGGATAAAAAAAAGAGATGGAAAGTTGCTTAAAGTACGTGACTGAGCTATGTTGTGTCTCCACGGCTATTTAACGTATTTATTAATATTGTGATTAAGGATCCGAACAGAGTTGGCAAAGTAGGAACTTGTGGCAATATGAGGATAATTGTAAAATCGGTGTTTTACTTATCGCATCGCAGATGATACTGTGTTGGTGGCTGATTCAGAAGAAAACTATGCTACTTGGTGCTCGAGTTTGAAGTAGTATGTCTATTAAAGGACTAAAAATTAATCCTGCTAAGAGTAAAGTTAAGAAAATTCGTGCAAAACTCAATGATGCTGAAAATCAATCTGGGTTAGATATAAAGGTGGAAAAACCTTATGGAAACTACAGTATTTAGGAATGGATACTAGGGTTTTAGGAAGGACGAAAGGAGACACTGATTATACAGTTGCGGAGAATGAAAGGTAAAAAAAATAAAAAATTATTGTTTGAATGTATATTTTTTAAGTTGTATTGTATGGATGCAAGAACTGAGCAATCAATTCGAAGATTAAAAAAAAGACTGAGATTTTGGAAATGAAAGGCTTACAAAATATTTGTAGGCTGAAGAGGGATAGAATGAGATGCGCGGATAAAAGTTATGACCTGCTTGGGAACATGCTTGTTATAAAGTAAATAAAGGGTGTACTGAGATGGTTTTTTAAGAAAAAGTTCACATCTCACGGGCATTGGCCCTATTCGAGGAGAGGAACTTTTCTAGGTAGTATATACCTAGGATCCCGAAGTGGGATCGAACCGGCGCCCTCAAGCACGTGAGTCAATCACTTTACCGTTTGAGCCACGGGCATATGCTTAGAATGAATGATGAGAAAATGACTAAGAAAGTTTTTGTTTACAGGTGTCTTAAAGTAAAACACACACTAAAGGAAAAATGGGTTAATATGGATGAAGGAATTTGACTGATAAAACATGGGGCCACATGAAGGTGAATGGGGCATGGGACATTCCTATAAAGGTTGCAGCTATCTAAACAGACTGGAAATTAAAATGATGCAAGATTTTTGAATCTAATTAAAATCTGCAATTATTTGAAGAGCCTGGAGATTAACAATCATTTAGGAATTCGAGATGTGCAAGTGAAACCGTCCAGCTGCTACAAGAGAGACAATGGTGAGTATAATAATAATAAAAAATAGATATCTATTCCTGTTTGCATGAAGAACTTTATCCATTATTTCAAGGGAAAATCAAATTAACGTTTTCATCTTCAAGTAAATACTTAAAAGACCTTTCTATTAACTAGCTTTTTAAATCCTCAAAGGATGCAACATTTATTTCCTTCGTACATCAATCTCAAAAGTGATAAAGAGAATCCAAAGGAGAATGGTCAAAGAACTTTAAAGGTTTACTAAATAAAATCTATGTTTCTTATTCTGCTATGATTGTTCCCAGATATTAGAGGATGATATACAAACGTATAAATAGTTAACACTAGAAACAATATTTTCTTTTTCTTTTCTGTTTCTTTTGACCACTCCTTTTCTGCTTCATGATTGTGTTTTGATTTTAGATGTCCCTATAAAGATATGGTTGAAATTTTTTTACTTGGGGCACCTGGAGATCCTCTTCTAATTTCCTGACTGCAAATGTTACATTTAGCTATTTCGAGCCTATCCTGAAACATTGTGAAGTACTCCCATACTGCTTTTTAGCCATAGTGACTGAAATTATAAACAAAGTAATAATTTTGAAATAATGTAGCTAAATGATATAAGTTTGATACATTGCTATAAAATAACAATGTTATGTATAAATACAGGTTATATTGATAATTTTAAATCTTACATTTTTTCAAACTTTACTTTAGGGTCTTACATAAGTAAACTTGTTGAAATACTATTGTGAATAAGAAAATAAAAAATTCAAAAATATTTGTACTTTTTTTAAACTATTATTATACAAAATCTGTAATTTTCTAAAATATTTTTTTTTGGGGGGAGAATATGCATATAATCATTAATGTAAGTGAATGTTGGTTATTCTACTCCTTCCTTATAATTAAGCCTCAATTAAATTTATATCTAATTTTCATAACCTAAAATTACAATGCCTTTGACCTCTTTACAAATTTTAGGCAACCCCGGCCAGAGCCCCGGAACCCGCTCGGTCGCTAGACCAAAATTTATTCAGAATCAGTTAAAAAAATTTCAACTGAGGTAAAGTTAGGAATTGAATTAAACACTAGAAAGACATGATAATGATATTTAAGCAGAGCTAATATTTTTCTTCAATAATCACAAAGCTTTGATAATGTCTATATATTACTTACTTTGACAAGGCCATAATTATCGGAGTTTGAAATCGAAGTTCCAGGCAATGAAGGACGAAATAATTCATGATTAACAGTTCTCTGATAAACTATCGTGTATCTAAGGAAACAAAAAAACATTTACAAATTAAATAAATTAAAGACTTTAAAAATATGTGAATTTTAATAACTTTTAAATTTTTCTAAGACGATTTAATAAAATTGCTTTATTTTAATGATCAGAATACACTGGATTAATAAAAGATTTAATATTATAGTGTACAGTCGTGAACAAAAGTTCGTTCCTATTAAGCTGGAAATAAATATTTATATAAAATGGAGATCATTTCAGGTTCAGCCAAAAACAGTTCAATTAAGCGCCTCTCAATGTTTTTATTGTCTTTTTATTCAAAATAGAGCTTTTATGAAATGATCTCCATTTTATATAAATATTTATTTCCATCTTAATAGGAACGAACTTTTGTTCACGACTGTACATAAATTCTCAGAGATTTAAAGGAAAACACGAAAATTTCATCAACCAAACCTGTTTTTAAATAACAAAGCTTTATCATCTGCTTCTCCGTGAAGACATCTGTCAGCGCTGTCCAAAACAAATTTTTTCCTTTCAAGACTGAATTGCCATTTTGGAACTTCAAAAATATTTATCACTCGAAGTAATGTCTTTATGTCTTCAATTTCTGAGGAACTCACATTCTAAATAATAATAATAATAATAATAATAATAATAATAATAATAATAATAATAATAATAATAATAATTAATATTTTTTTTTTTCACCATACCCCAGGTAGGACTTTCGTCCTGTCAGTAGGATCTTCCGAGGAAGATCCTTGGGTTTTATGGGCCCACGGCGGATACCGCTGGCTTGGCCAGGCCTATCGCGGATGCCGGAGATTATTAGTTAACAGCTAGCTTTCTTCTTTTACTTTACCACTGAACCACTTTAATAATTATATATATAATATATATATATATATATATATATATATATATATATATATATATATATATATATATATATATATATATATATATATATATATATATATATATATATATATATATATATATCTTTCCCTTATACAAATCTAACAAACCTTGGTTTAACTCTGCTTGTTCTCGTACTATCGGGATGCTGCCTTCAGGGACTACCGTCGTCTTCAAACTCCAGAAACTCACGTAACTTATATTTCATCCTGAAATCGTGCAAAATCTATTCTCCGTAACACTAAAAACTCAGTTCTCCATTTAAAATGCAACAATCTTTCTGGTTCCTCTTCTTCCCATTCTTTCTGGCATTTTTCAAAAAAATATCAACTATAACTTTAATTCTTCCTCTTTTCCACCTTTAGTATCTACTGACGGTACAACTGCCGTTTTGCCTTCCTCTACAGCTAAATTCTTCGGCCAAAGTTTTGCCTTTAATTCAACCTTAGACGATTCCTTCAACCCCCTCCAACTCATTTATGCCTAAAATTGTAATTTCTTCTAAAGAAGTCATTTCTGCTCTCTGAGTTTAACACTAAGAAGGTGTACGGTCTTGACGGTATTCCTCCTGTGGTTCTCAAAACTTGTGCTTCCGATCTTGCACCCTGCCTTATAAACTATTTAGTCTATGTCTTTCTACTTCAACCTTCCCTTCTTGCTGGAAACGCGCGCTCATTCAGCCTGTGCCGAAGAAGGGGGACCCATCTCACCCCTCTAACTACCGTCCAATTTCTTTAACCTCTGTCCTTTCTAAGGTTTTTTGAATCTATCCTTAACAGGAAGAATTGGAAACATCTCAATTCTTCTAATCTTATCTCTGATCGCCAGTATGGCTTTCGTAAAAAAATGCTCTACTGGTGATCTTCTTTCCCTTCTCTCTGACTCTTGGTCTTTCGCTCTTCGGCATTTTGGGGAATCTTTTGCTGTGGCACTGGACATATCGAAAGCTTTCGATAGAGTCTGGCACAAAGCATTGATTTCCAAACTTCCCACTTTCAAAATCTTTCCTTCTCTCTAATTTCCTTTCTGGTCCTTCTATAGCAGCAGTTGTAGACGGCCATCGTTCTTCCTTTAAATCTATTAATAGTGGTGTTCCTTAAGGATCTGTCCTATCCCCAACTCTCTCTCTACTTTTCATTAAATACCTTCTCTCGGTTATTACTTCTCCTATCCACTCCTATGCTGATAATTCCACCCTTCATTACTCTTTTCAATTTGAAAGGCACCCCACCCAACAACAGTTAATATACGCAAGGAAGGTAGCCTTGGAGCAGCTGACCTCTGATCTATCTCGCATTTCAAATTGGGGCAGAGAAAACATAGTCATTTTCAATACCACCAAAACTCAATTCCTCCATCTTTCTACTCGACACAATCTTCCACACAACTTTGATATCTTCTTTGAAAACACTCAATTCAAACCTTAATATTCTTGGTGTTTCTTTTTCTCATGATCTTTCTTGAAAAGATCACATTTCCTCTCTTTCTAAACAAGATTCTAAGAGGTTAGGTATTCTCAGGCGCCTGCAGTATTTCTTGACACCACCCCAGTTGCTTGCTCTGTTCCATTCACACAGCTCTTCCTGAAAATGGGGAGCTAGGGCTTTTCATCTTATCAGCTCTCCTGCTCTCACTAATTCTCTCCAGTCTCTTTCTACCCACTGAATATTTGCGTAACAGTAAAAGTAACAGAAAATGGAGGAGAGGGGGGTAAATAATGAAAGATTTACTCAGGTCATAAGAATTAAGTGTAGGACTCTTTATTTTTAAGAATGTAATATCTTTAAATAACACTTTGAAAATCCCCTACTTAGCAGTTGCAGTATTGACATTTTTTTTTTATTTTAATGGAGATAATAATGCAACTTGGAGTCCTTAGTGTGAGAATGAATAGGTGAAGGGAGTGACAACTTTAAATAAACTCTCAAACAGAAAATAAATATGAATCATAACTCTAATGAGCATTCTCATTACTAACCATTTGGAACAGTATAAATTTTTTCTCATTAAAAAAAAAATTATTTGTTAAAAGTTTATTTTTAATTCATCAATATATGCAAAATGATAGAAATGAAGACTACAAGGAAGTGCCTAATTCCAAATCTTTTTTTAATATAATATAATGTGACAGAGGTTGCAAGAACTCAAATTTTAAAGAGCTTAATAAAGAAACATTTCCCCAATGAGTCACTTAAAAGCAGTTAAAAGATCTTGGTTCCAAGGTTTTGAAAAATTGGTTAATGTAACATTTAAATTCTAATAAATAATAAAAATCTATGTAGACCAAATTAAACTAAACATTATTTCAATCTTTTCTTTAAAATAAAAATATGTGGAATATGTTTTGAAAGTATCAGATCTCACCTCAACAGCTTTCTTAACAACTTCCTCATCTATGATTGGAGATGACAATGGTAATTTTTGAATAGCTTCTATAACTTTTTCAATCCACTGTTCATGTTCATTTTCATTAATAGGCCTAAGTAATTCACATAAATATTTGATAGCATTGCTGAAAATAATCATTAATTCAATAATTAAAAATTTAATTTAATAAAACTTCAGGAAATAATATTTAAAACAAAAATTATATTATTGGTAAAATCGGATTTAAGTCTATATAATGTACACTAATATATTTTTTTGCCTCTACTTTATCTTTTTAAATCATTTTAAAATATTTTGACTATGATAATAATAAGGATAAAATTACCAATTATAATTATCAATTTAAGCTTTTTTTTTTTTTTTTTAAATAAATAAATAAAAACGGGTATCATTATTATGTCAAGTGATGAATCTTATATACTCTTGACAAATGCAGTGACACATTTGAGCTTTGCTACTAGTAACTTGAACAAATATAATTTTCTGAAATTAAGAAAATCATTCATCTGCTGATCCCATTTTTAGCTCTATTATTTTATTACAATAAATTTCCAGTGCATACTATAAGTCCTACAAAATTATAATAATAATAATTATTATTATTATTATTTTAACCCGTTCCAACTGGCTGTCATATTTTTAGGCTTTCTGATTTGCAAATCAATTTAGAGGTTGTCCAAATTTTAGTCAGTCAGTTTTATTTAAGCAACTGAGATAAAATTTTGATCCTTTAAAAACGTGAGTAAATAGTTGAGAAAAAAAATAATATTTAGCAAATTTATTTATTTTTTGTTGAATATACTTGGAGGGGAAATTGGTTTCAATGTAAACCCTCAAACACTGTGATTTGGTTTGCGTTATTTATCTGTAAGTCATTAAATATTCTATTTATTCATTTGGTGTTAAGAAACTCATCTTATTACTATTTTTTCAGTTAGATTATTTAGTAAAAAAAAAAGTAGAGCGTCAAATATATTGCAACATTCTCACTTCTGAAACCATCATTCATTTTCTGGTTAAAACTATGTCAAGAATATTTTTTTATTTATCTGTGCTGAAAACTGTTAAAAAGAAATGACTTTTGAAGGACAATGACCTGGCAAAAGTCCTCTTGAAGACTGACTAAGATGTCAAATTCTTAGGTGATTTTGAAGTAATAATGATGAATTATCATGTTTTAGTGATTCTGGTGAAGGTGACTACTCAGAAACACTTCTATTATATATATATTAAAAATAATGACAGTGATGCAAACACCTAACAGTTAGATTTTGGTATGGTAAACAAGTACCCTACTCAGACTATAAGTCTTGAGTACAAATGTGGCTGTAATAACACATATAAATTCTGAATATTTTTAAAAAGCTGATGGTAGAATATATATATATATATATATATATATATATATATATATATATATATATATATATATATATATATATATATATATATATATATATTTATAGTGTAATACTACAGTAGGCCTGTATCCCACAGTAACATTCCATCTATCAGTTAGGCCTGTATCAAATGGCAATGCCAGTCATTTAGGTTATAAGTCGAACTAAGCACATTAGAATAATATTTATATAGTAAACTAAATAATAATAATATTAATAGGCATAAATGAAATAAAAGCTAAATAATTATAATACAAATGTCAAAAAATTTGCATTGATATATCAATATTTCCATATATATCGAAGGTTGTATTATAATACTTTGCAGAAAAATAACAGAACAGTTAAAGGACAAATATGGCAACCTGGTATTCAATTGTTTTTGATATTTTTATACAAACGAAGAGCAGATGCTTCCATTTGGAGTAAAAATATATTTTTTTCATTTTTTAAAAGTTTTTCTTACTATGTATTTATATTACTCTTCTGTGAAAGAACAGTATGTGTAGAATGCATTTAAACATATTTTGACTTCATATTTTCAATATAATGAAAAAATAGCGGTATCGTGCCAGATCGAACTATTACCAAAGGCTAAATCATGACTGACATACTCCGATTGAGGTCCACAACCCCCACGGAAAATTTTTCTAGTTGCGCCTTTGTTAGCTACTCATTTCCATAATTTAAAACATTTTACTTACTTTTCGCCTTTTCAATGTAATTATTGGGAAATTTAAAAAATTAATAAACTTACCTCCGTATTGTAAAACCATTTAGTTTGAAAACATTGAAAAGATGACTTCTGAGGTTATTCATATCTGTCGTAATTTTCAAAAACAACAGAAGCTCGTTCTAAATCTAAATTAGCATTGACTTTTTCGAAGGGAATGGCATTTTCAATTAGTCGAGTTCATAGCTTCATATTTCAACTTTCAAGATTAAAATTACCGCGAATTGACGCGTAAATGAACTGGGTAACTAAAAATAAAAATTATTCCTATCCGCTTTTTATTTGTGTAAAGAAGCAAAGTTTATCTGATCATAAGTTACTTACTTAGTTCCTTTTTCGTGTCTACATCTGCTAGGACATTAGCACGTGCAACATATCATCCAATATTTATGAAAATTCACTGCGCAAAATATATTTTACATTGGTCTGTGTCACTGAAATACCTCACTTAATAAGTTACACCATTGAAAAAATATTGTTAACTTTTAAGGAAATGTATCACCAATTTTTCAGGAAAAGCACTTGATAAGATGTTACTCTTGTCAAATGACAAAGAAAATTCTATACACTTCTGCTTTAATATAGCCCTTTGTTGAAAGAATAGATAACATACCATAAATATATGAGTCATACCTAAACTGGCATTACAGTTTAAACAAGTTTTCCTAGGTGAATTTTCAATATAATGCACAACCACAAAAAAGTGTCTACTTAACCTTAACCTAGCAAGTACCTGTATCAAAGGTTTAATTCTCAGTAACACTCCTCTACACCTATTCCACTCCCTCTGCCCCATCTGACCACAAAGTCTCCTAATATCACTTTTCAATTCTGTTAGTGAATACCTGACCTCTACAGGAATACCAAAAATTGTACTTTCCATAACAGCCCTATCCACTTTATCATGCATTCTAATATCATCCATATCATCCTAATTCTTTTTCCACTAAAGAATTGCAAAAATAAAAAATAAAAATTATTTCATGAATGAGAAAATGATCAGAATTTGTACTTTCAAGGGCCTGAAAGCCGATAGGGAACCTGTAAATAGAACCACTTTGTATGAGGCCTGGAATGGAAATATAAAATGGATCTAGAAATACCAGATACTTCAGCTGTAAATATTGAAATATGGGGAGGCAAGGAAAACTGAAACCTATTCTCCTCAAACAAAAATATAAACACTGTTCATATGCTTTCACTATTTTATCTAGTGTATATGCTTTACATATTAAGTTTTCCTTTATATTGGAGAAGTTCTCCTTCATAGGTATTTGTAAAGTTGGTTTGTTTTTTGTTTCGATATAGCACTCTGTTTAACAACTAAAAAAGCTGCCCGTTTAAAGATTAAGCATCTTTTTCAAATCATTCGTTGCGGTAAGACGTTTTATAAAATGCAAGTGTTTTGGCTTATTTATTACAAGTCCTCAAAATTCAAGGTAAAAGTTATGAGGTTATATATTTTTCCTTATTCACCTGATTCTTACTATCCTTTCAATTGACTTATACTCAAATATATACCTCCACATCGTTCTAAAGTATATTAAAGTAATATATGAAGGAACTTTTACAGGCAAAGTTTCTTTAGAAAAATTCATAGTAAGTCTTTATATATATATATATATATATATATATATATATATATATATATATATATATATATATATATATATATATATATATATATATATATATATATATATATATATATATATATATATATATATATATATATATATATATATATATATATATATATATATATATATATATATATATATATATATATATATATATATATATATATATATATATATATATATATATATATATATATATATATATATATATATAAGATTAATTTTTAAAAGATCCGAACCAGCTGGTCACGGATTTGGATCTGATTCGGAGACAAATTTTTCCTACTGTTTCACATCACTGTGTTAAAAAAAAAGCAGAGGGAATAATATAAATGCAATGCCAATCATTATATATTCATCGGAAAAATCATGAACAATAATTTACCAACTTTAAAAATTAACATTTATCAATATTTATTAGAGTTATATTACTTATTAACTTCCACATTGCAGTTATCCGGAATACCAAATATAGAACCCCTCTTAAATACTAAATGTAAAACATCTCATAAATACTAAATGTAGAATTTAGAATTCTGTTTCTAATTTATGGAAACGTCTATGATGCTATTATTTTCTATACTTAATTGTAAATTTTTGCTCTTTTCTAGGAATCTGTATATTTTGTACAGTTTCTGGTTCAAGATTCACTTCACCATCAGGAGGACTGAAAACGAAATTCTGTAGAAGGGCTGCAGTAATAAGAAATAGTTCCATGCGAGCAAATTGTTCTCCAATACATAGTCTTTTACCTGAAATAAATTATAGAAAAGAAAGTTGAACATTAAATGAATAAATTTAAGACTAAGTTTTTCAGTTTTATTTTTAAACAATTTTGTTTTGCGTGCCATGCATTTGTTTCATTTCTTATTTTATTATTATTAATTTTTTTTATAGGTTTTCTTTATTTAATCAAAGCTCGTTTCAACTCTCTCCTTCATTAAATAGGATGGGACTGGTAAAATTAATAATGCTACACACACAACCACACAACGACTCTCTCTCTCTCTCTCTCTCTCTCTCTCTCTCTATATATATATATATATTATATATATAATATATATATATATATATATATATAATATATATATATATATATATATATTATATATATTATATTATATATATATTACAAATAATAATGTAGGAATATCCGTGTCCTTTAATCAATGAATTAACTATTTTAATTTCATAAATATCACGATTAATTAAATTAATATGAAAAGAGAGAGAGAGAGAGAGAGAGAGAGAGAGAGAGAGAGAGAGAGAGAGAGAGAGAGAGAGAGAGAGAGAGAGAGAGAGAGAGAGAGAGAGAGAGAGAGAGAGAAATAGACATTCGTTATAAAAAAAAAATAATAATACTGCATTATTCAATGAGTTAAAACTGACCTAATCCAAATGCCTGGAAACCTTCACACGTTGGAATAAATTTTCCGTTTTCGTCCAAAAATCTTGATGGGTCAAACTTGTCCGGGTCTTTAAAATACATTGGGTCTTTATGACTCAGAGCTGCCGCTGAGATAATTATAGATCCCTATATATATATATATATATATATATATATATATATATATATATATATATATATATATATATATATATATATATATATATATATATATATATAATATATATATATATATATATATATATATATATATATATATATATATATATATATATATATATATATATATATATATATATATATATATATATATATATATATATATATATATATATATATATATATATATATATATATATATATATATATATATATATATATATATATATATATATATATATATATATATATATATATATATATATATATATATATATATATATATATATATATATATATATATATATATATATATATATATATATATATATATATATATATATATATATATATATATATATATATGCTTAGAAGTCGGATAATGGTTAAATGAAATTAAATGGATGTCATGTAAGTTCAACATCTACTTTTCAGGCACGAATTTAAGCATGTAGATTTTGAGTTTGTCAACTTCTTCAAGGCAAATATCGAGTAATAATCGAGAAGTAGTGTGCCATCACACTCCTGTCTCAGTGTTCTTGATAACGGTCTTCAATCGTTTTCAGATCTTGATGAAAGAAAGCACTAACACAGTTCAACACTTACAGTCTCAAAGTTCTCTCGAAACTGATAAAGATAACTCTATAGGAAGCTGATTTTTTACAGTACTCTTATGTTAAACCCAAGGTCGAGAAAATACACATTCTTTCAACCACAATCTCTTAGTTGTCGGTCATCTTGTTACTAAGAAAGTTTTATATATATATATATATATATATATATATATATATATATATATATATATATATATATATATATATATATATATATATATATATATATATATATATATATATATTATATATATATATATATATATATATATATATATATATATATATATATATATATATATATATATATATATATATATATATATATATATATATATATATATATATATATATATATATATATATATATATATATATATATATATATATATATATATATATATATATATATATATATATATATATATATATATATATATATATATATATATATATATAATTAGCCATAAAAAACAGCCATGATGCTTTCTTGATTTTAATTTTTCGAAGAAGTATATAACCAAATAAAACAATACGAATTTGAAGTTCATCGAGCATATTTGTTTTGATCTTATGATGAAACAAATCAAGAAAAACAGTGAAAATAGTCACTATCAGTATTTAAGGTCTTCACGAACTATTTCATCAACCAGAGATTGATGGGGAAGTTGGGATATATGATCT
>SEYY01020324.1:37500-42500 GCA_009176605.1 Armadillidium nasatum
ATTATTATTATTATTATTATTATTATTATTATTATTATTATTATTATTATTATTATTATTATTATTATTATTATTATATAACTTGTTTCTTATAAATGATAAAATATAACGGCTAAATATAACTTTTAACTCCAAACGTTTGTAAAGCATATTAAAATAAGGTCAGAATAAGAGTAGTGTGACCAACCCTTTTTAAAATACCGTCTGTATCCTTCTTAAATAATATTTATTATTAAGTAAAAGTGGTTCAGTGGTAAAGTAAAAGAAGAAAGCCAGCTGTTAACTAATAATCTCAGGCATCCGCGATAGGCCTGGCCAAGCCAGCGGTATCCGCCGTGGGTGGGCCCAAGAAACCCAAGGATCTTCCTCGGAAGATCCTACTGACAGGACGAAAGTCCTACCTGGGGTATGGTGAAAAAAAAAAAAAAAGTAAAAGGCGTCACCCCAACCTGATATCGAGCTATGGCAAGAATCTAGCTTCGCAACCACTATGCCATCGCCAATGCGAAATTACAAGTGCAGTGTATCGTAAATCATTTTTTCTTTTATTACAAAATCGTAGAATATAAAACTTATTTTAAATGGATTTAGTAGTAGGGAATAACTTTTGAGGCCTGTGCCAGTGTCATCTGAGGAGAGTGCCAGTGCCAAGTGAGGGGATTGCCATTGCAATTTTAGAGGGGTTAGTACCACCTCACGTTCTTTCCTAACGGTAATTAGAGGGGTAGTGAGATGGAAACAGAGCGGAAACGAGGGGATATTTTTAATCTGGAATATCCGAATAATCTCCTTACTCCTTTCATTTTTACATCTAATTTATTATGATAATCCTTTAATACCTTAAACCCCGATTCATTTTTCCTTTTTTTTTTCAACTGCACTTGCCTCCTTATTTCGCACTGATGGTACTAACTCATTCTCTTTCCTGAATACTATTTCTAGCTTTTTTCTAGCACTTTCTAGCACGAAGCCACGTCTCTAGTCTTGGCATGAGAGGAGTGGCAGTACCCACAAAATCGGGCACTGATTGTAGAGGGGAGTACCAGTACCAGCGACATATTTTTATTTATTTTTTTTATTTTCATTTTTGTTTTTTAAATTTATATGAATATTTTATACTTTGACTCAGTAAAACACTTAAGCATGAATTCATGATTAGTGTACACACGCACCCATTTATGTCCATACCATTGTATAAGTACAAATATCCTTGTTCAGCGTAAATAAAACATGAAATATCAAGAATTCATAAACAAAGAGAGAAAAGTAAACACATTTCTTATTTTATTTAATTTCTTACATAACTAGTAACGATATAATCATCCACTTACAAATTTTTAATATTAAATATTTATATTCTTATTAAAAGATAGATTATGTAATTTTTTTTTATTATAAAATACATTATTTTAATAAGACTCTAGAATAGGAAAACAATTAATTAATCATATATTTATTCATTAAATAATTGTGCAAAGATTATGTGTCAGTTGCTTTCAATCTCTACGAGTCTTAAGAAACGCTTTTCATTAAGAACTCATAATGAATCTAATTTTTATTTTGTTGATAAAACTTAACAATCTAGAAAGTTTGAAAACAATCATCTAAATCAATTGACATCTAAATCATTCCAACCATTATCTAGTCCAACGGTTCTCAGCCTTTTTTTTTTCCGTACCCCTTCATAATGCTTTTTATTTACGAGTACCTTCGTACACACACAAATCCAATATATATATATATATATATATATATATATATATATATATATATATATATATATATATATATATATATATATATATATATATATATATATATATATATATATATATATAATATATATAATATATATATATATATATATATATAGAAAAATAACTTAATTTCGTAATTTGATATTCTATAATCTATATTCTATTAATTTTTTCCCTTTACATTCTTTTTAATTAATTAAGCCATATATTTTTTTGTGTACCCCTAATCGATAGCAGGCGTACCCCAGGTTGGGAACCGCTGATCTAGTCAATAGGTAAAGAAATTATTTGATGTACAGTCGTGAACAGAAGTTCGTTCCTCTTAGGCTGGAAATAAATATTTATATAAAATGGAAATCATGTCATAAAAGCTCTATTTTGAATAAAAAGAAAATAAAAACATTGAGCGGGGCTTAATTGAACTGTGATTGGCTGAATCTGGGATGATCTCCATTTTATATAAATATTTATTTCCAGCTTAATAGGAACGAACTTCTGTTCACGACTGTACATGTATTTTAAATGCTTTCTTTTTAATGATTGTCGTTGACATCAATTAGATGACAAAGAGGGGTCAGAAGTACAAAGTACAGCTTACATTGTCTAAATCTAACAAAAAAAGAAGCCTCAATGTATGAGCATTCGAGGAACACGAATTAATTAGAAATTCTGCCAGTTTGGATTCCATAATTTTTTTTTTTTTTTTATTAAAATGTTCACATCTCACGGGCATTGCCCTATTCGAGGAGAGGAACTTTTCTAGGTAGTATATACCTAGGATCCCGAAGTGGGATCGAACCGGCGCCCACAAGCACGTGAGTCAATCACTTTATCGTTTGAGCCACTGTAAATTATTTTATTTATTGTAAAATTAATTTTTAAACGTTGAAGCGATATTAAAAAAAAAATTAAATCATAGAGTTTTAATTTAATGTGTTAGATTCTGTTAACCCAACGAGTGTTTAATTAGAGACATTTTTCTCAATTTCAGTTCTTTTGACATCTAAGAATAGGTCAAGAATGAAAGATAATAATACCATTAATTGCTTTTGTTTCTTAAGGGGTAATTTCCAAAATGAAGAAATTACTCTTACTTTATTTTTATATTTTTCTTACATATAGAATCAGTTTGTTTTTTATATAAAGAACAGGTTTATAAATATTTATTCAATTGCAAAATTTTAATTTTTATCATTTATTTATGTAGCAAAAGGATTTCATTTTAATTTTTACGATATAACTTACTTATTTAAAGTAAATTATTCTTTAAAAATAAAATCTTACTTATTTTTCTTTCAATTCTCAGTAGTTAATTTGAATTGATTGATTTTAGTTTTTTTTTATATGTATTTGTATGAAGATAAATTTTTACATTTCCCTAGTCAATAAAATGAAATTTACTATTTTTTATTAAGAACTTAAATCAGAAACCATCAAATTTAGTCTTTAAAATTAACTTTCATTTCGATAAAAATATGTGGAAACCATAAAATAAATATCAAGTAAAACCTTAATATCGTTCTTTGATCACTCGATCATTTTTCAAAATTCATTAACTGTCAATTGAAACAAATAAAAAAAAAAAAAGAAATTGGCATAGGAAAAGATGCAAAAAATAAAAGATCTTTCAAAACATAAAAGTTTTAGGGACTTGTGAACAGAACAAAATCCTGTGGAAATCCCATGGGAAAATAAGATGCAGTTATTGCTTTACAGCAACTCTTGACAAATAATATAAATTACTATTTCATAGAAAAGAATTAAAATAACTTAATTAATTTTATTTAAATTCACTAAAAAAAATGAAAAGAAAACTTGCCTAAAAATGTTGCCATATTTTTCTTTTGCAGCGATGCAATCCTTAATTTTTCCATACGGAAGCGTACCAAAATATGGAATACCCAAAGGGCCTATAATATATATATATATATATATATATATATATATATATATATATATATATATATATATATATATATATATATATATATATATATATATATATATATATATATATATATATATATATATATATATATATATATATATATATATATATATATATATATATATATATATATATATATATATATATATATATTATATATATAATATAATAAATAATTAATAATAATAATAATAATAATAATAATAATAATAATAATAATAATAATAATAATAATAATAATAATAATAATAATAATAATAATAATAATAATAATAATAATAATAATAATAATAATAATAATAATAATAATAATAATAATATAATGAATTTACAAATAGAGAATTTTG
Organism: Armadillidium nasatum; assembly: GCA_009176605.1. Taxonomy (NCBI): domain Eukaryota; kingdom Metazoa; phylum Arthropoda; class Malacostraca; order Isopoda; family Armadillidiidae; genus Armadillidium; species Armadillidium nasatum. Next base: position 41,553 of record SEYY01020324.1, read on the forward strand.
GACTACGTAAAGCACATTCCTTTTAACTCTTTTCTCATTAAAATATTTAACTTCGATAAAAAAAAAAAAAAAAAAAAAAAAAAAAAAAAAAAAAAAAAATGAAATTTTTTAAATTACAGAAATAACGAATTTCACATTCCAAAATTAACAGATTTTCGGATACGTGTAACGTTTAAATGGAAAATGTGCAAATTTTCCATCTCTTTTATTTAAAATTCTAATTTTAAAGTTTAATCGTTATAAATAAATTGATTATAAATATAGTGTAAATAGTTATAACTTTAATTAAAAATACGAAGATTTAAATGAATTTAAAGAAATAAAATATACAAATTTACTTTTAATTTTCAAGCTTTTAAACAAATTTCAGAAAGACATAAATAAAATAAATGGAAAATGGAATAAATAAATAAATGGAAAATAAACAATAACTAAATTCAAATTTTATTTCTTTCTGAAATATTTATGAAAGCATGAAGAGTAATATATCAGCAAAAAAATATTCTTATAAAATTCATTTCAATTTTATTTATATTTTATATTCATCACTAAATACAAAGTTTATATTACCTGGAGGGAGATTTTTCTTTCGTTTTAAAATCAATGAAATGAAATAAATCACCAACAAAAGCAAAAATATTTCCAAAAACATTTCTATTAAAATTTAGCAAAATTAAAGCTCAGAACTCAATGTAACTTATAAGCGAAATGAAGGTAATTTTCCAACTCGAGTTTTGATTCTGAGAGAGAAAATCAAATGATTCATTTCGATAATACGATTGATTGAAGTTCTACTCTGTTTTTTCTTCATAACTAACCAGATTAGTATCACAAAGTTTACATGGCAATGGAAACACACGCACATACTCACATACGCACACACTCGCACACTAACGCAAGCACTCACGCATGCACGCGCATATATATATATATATATATATATATATA
>SEYY01020324.1:47500-57841 GCA_009176605.1 Armadillidium nasatum
AAAAAGAAAGAGGAAGAGCTGGAGGTTTGTAATTTGAAAAGACTGAGAATAAACGTTTAAAATGAATTAAGTAAAAATATGTATATTTTTCATTTGCCGTTTCATATCTTTTCTGATATCTTTGTTAAAAGAGTTCCAGTAATTGCTGGATTTTTAGAATAGTTTGAGAGTAAATGACCTGGTTATTTTCAATGCAACAATAACTTAGTTCCTTCATTTATCTATTCGACAAAATTTTCAGCTTAACTAAACCATTTTTCTTTGAAAGCACGCAACTCAAATCTTCCTCATTTTCCTAATATTTATGTTTATTTCTTTTGTTCAAACATAATCTTCCTGAGAAGGAAGTAACACTATTTTTCTAACTAAACAAACTTTTAGGAGGTTGGGTATTCTAAAGCTTCTTCAGAATTTGTTCGCACAGAACTTGTTGATTGTTCTATATAGAGATAATGTTCGTTTGTGTATGGAGTGGTCTTTGCATTTCTAGAGTGGTTCCACATTTAAAGGGTTATCTAAATGCTTTTCTCTCTCTCTATCAGCTCGAATTTTATCTCAAAAGTTTTAATTTATTTCTTGCTTTGTATTACTCTCTTTATTTTACTTTAATATATCAGACATTGTTCTTTAGAATTCAATAGATGCATACCTCCACAAATGAGGAGAGAAATGCGACTCGTCAATCTGCATAGTTTCCTTCGTTTTCTGACTAACTTTCTGATTCTAGATCTAACCGCTTTGCTAATTCTTGCATGTGTGCTACTAGAAAAGTCAGGAACACACTTTCTTCCTCTATATTTACACATTCAATGACAAAAACACTTTAAAACAACGAATATAGGTTCATGTCAGTCCTTTTATTGTCGACCTCTGATTTCTTAATTTGTGATAAGAACTCTCTAACTCTGGTAGATCCGATTTAGACCTGTGGCTTTTTAACCAGAGGAAGCAAAGAAAATGAATATATAGCTGATCCATGTTGTCAATACGTTTAATATTTTTCATTTTAAATAAAAATGTTCTGCTTGCCTGTTTTGGAAATGCTTTCAAAAACGCTAACTATTCAAAGTTGGTTCCAGTTGATAGTCTACCCAGTTGGTGCATTAAGATTCCTTTCCCGAGGGAGAAAAACCTCTCTCGAAGACATTGAAACTCTTAATTTTGATGTTCTATAACTTAAGTTCTATCTTCCTACTACTTTCATTAGCATATGTTTCTACAACTACTATATTAATTAATGAAAGAGAATTTCAAGTTCTTTTTAAATATCTTCCTACCTCTCAGGAGACTAATAATCGATCTTGAACAGTTCAGTAGGGAACCTATACATGTCCCAGATCGCCCTAACCAATTCTTAAACACACTTAACTTTGCTTCATTACTACCACTAATTTTCTCTCAATAGTTTGCTTCCAATTTCTTTCTTGCTTTGTAGTAAATAAATACACAATTTTCCAACCTATAGATAACATTGGCCAAAGTTATAATACTTTATAATTATAATAAGTTTTCTCCGGCAGCTTCACAATTACCTAAAACTACTTCCTGGCACTTTACGCATGCTAGTTATAGGTAATGGCACTGCTCCTTTGCTAAACAGTCTTAAAAAGAAACCTCCTTGCGACGTACGGTGCTTCGATGACAACTAAAAAGGTGCTCTTCAGGGATGTGTCTTATTAACAACACTTTTTCTACTTTTCATTACTTCATCACCTATAAATTCTTATGCTGTTAACTCCACACTTCATTACTCTTTTCAGTCCAGTCTGAAAAATGCCCTTCCCAACAGCAGATAACTAACGCAAGGAGGGGAGGCTTAGAGCATGTAACCTCAGATGTTTCTCGTATTTCAAATTGGGGTAAAGGAAACATGGTTGTTTTCAATGCCTCAAAAACTCAATTCCTCAGTCTCACTTCTTGACGCAATCTTCTATACAACTATGACATCTTCTTTGAAAACAATCTACTGAAACCTTCATTGCTCCTTAATATTCACGATGTTTCAGTTTCTCGACATATTTCTTGGAAATATGATAGTACTTCCCTTTTAAACAAGCTTCTATGAGTTCTGGTCTTTCTGAGGAGCTTTTGGAATTCCTTCACGTCACCCCAGTTGCGCGTTCGCTTATAAAGTTTTTGAACGCACACATATGGAATACGCCTCACATATCAGAGGTGATTCCACTTATATATCTCTCCTCGAAAAGGTGGAGTCTTGAACTGTTTTGCTTATTGACTCTTTTACTCTCACTTACATTCTGCAATCTCTCTCTGATTTTCGAATTGTTGCGCCACTTTTACAATACTATCACTTTTACAGTGAGCACTGCATTTTTGAACTCTCACATCACATACCTCCTCCATTGAGAAGGGCTCATGCGACACGCCTTTCTACACATTCTCATCCAATCTCTTTGACACTACACTTAATTAAATGCAATGCTCAATATTATTTGAACTATACTGGTAAAGGATGTAGCACACACTTTTAAATATTTTCTCAGCATCGTATTCTTGTTTATTTTGAAACGTCGAGCATCGGGAGGTTCCCGCACATTAATCGACCACGATTAAAACATTCACCCAACTCTTGTAAATAACATTAGGCCTCTGGCCTGATATATATATATATATATATATATATATATATATATATATATATATATATATATATATATATATATATATATATATATATATATATATATATATATATATATATATATATATATATATATATATATATATATATATATATATATATATATATATATATATATATATATATATATATATATATATATATATATATATATATATATATATATATATATATATATATATATATATATATATATATATATATATATATATATATATATATATATATATATATATATATATATATATATATATATATATATATATATATATATATATATATATATATATGGGATAATAACTAGCAATGGGAGTCATTGGCATCACAACAGACGTTTCCTTCTGCGTCATCTTCGGGATCTTGGCATGGGGAAATCCAAAATTGAAGGAATAATAATGAGAGAAGTTGAAGACCTTGTCGAAGACTTCAAAGGACTGACGAAGGAGCCATCGAAGCTTCCTTTCTCCATTAACGTTGCTGTTCTTAATGTTATTTGGCAACTTGTGTCAAGTATATATATATATATATATATATATATATATATATATATATATATATATATATATATATATATATATATATATATATATATATATATATATATATATATATATATATATATATATATATATATATGTCTCCTCTGATGAGCAAAGGCCAGAGGCCTACCAATATCCACCAGAGTTGGAGAGTATTCTGAATCAGGTCGCTAATGGCCGACGTGACCCGATACACGGCGTTTAAAGGTGTGCAAGTCAAATGAAGTTGGGAAAACAGATAAAGGGAGTGTGTTCCAGACTTTACCGGTAGAGTACATGTAAGAGTGAGCATAGCGGTTAAGTCTGGGGTCGGAGAGTTGGACAGAGAAAGGATGAGACCGTATAGAAAGTCGTGTCGCACGAGCCCTTCTCAGTGGAGGAGGTATGCGACGTGAGAGTTCAGAAGAGCAATGTCCGTTGTAATAGCGATAGTATAGAGAGAGTGACGCAACAATTCGACGTGAAGAAAGAGATTGTAGAGAGTTAGTAAGAGCGGGAGAGTTGATAAGACGAAAAGCCATAGACTCCACCTTTTCAAAATGAGCTTTATGTATGGAACCACCCTAGATATGCGAGGCGTACTCCATACATGGGCGAACAACACCCCAATACAGAGCAAGCAACACGTATATGTATAAATCACTCTTTTTCTCAATTTTCTAGTAAGAGAGGTTGCACAAAGTGGAGAGTAAGTCCCTAGTTACAGAACAACTATTGAAATAATGAGAAAATCAAATTCAAGTGAGAGAATGAAGTACAATTTTCAAAAATGTTTTAATATGTGTGCGTGCAAAAGTAGTATAAAGTAAAGTGCAGCACTTAAACTGCTCTCTGGTTACACCTCGTACACCCCATTACTTTTAGTGATTGCATTAAAATATAAATATAATGCTCTGGTTTATAGATAATGAAAGGAAGGAGAAAAAAAAAATAAAAAAAAAAATAAAAAAATAATAAAAAATAAAACTAAAAAAAAGATGCACTCAGAAAATGAGCACAGTATATAAAATACGATTTCAGAGTATTATCTATTTATATTTGTGTGAATTAAGAACGTAGCTGGTCCAGCACCAAGTTCGACTTTCCTTTTGTACAATATTGAATATAACGAAGGAAGGAGTATTATAAAATTCTTTCTTAGTAAAATCATTCTTTCGGGGACTTGATAGGAATTTTAAAAAATTAATAATAATGATAATAAATTATAATAATAATGATAATAAATTATAATAATAATAATAATAATAATAATAATAATAATAATAATAATAATAATAATAATAATAATAATAATAATAATAATAAAAATAAAAATAATAATAATAATAATAATAATAATAATAATAATAATAATAATAATAATAATAATAATAATAATAATAATAATAATAATAATAATAATAATAATAATAATAATAATAATAATAATAATAATAATAATAATAATAATAATAATAATAATAATAATAATTAATTCTCATGGTAAAGGTTTAAAAGTAGTCAACAACATTTAGGCGAAGCAAGTTTTTGCAGATAATTCAAATTTCATATTTCGTGAACCAAAATTTAAAAATTAATAACTAATATAAAAACTAATTAAATTAGCTGACGTAGAGTAATTTTTAATTGAAATTAGTATAACTAATCTAATTTCCAGAGGGAAATTTAAATTTTAAATCTAGTAGGAAATCAAGCAATGTATTTGATCTAAATAAATAACAATAAAAGAAGGTAAATATTTATCATAGATAAATTTGTTTTAGTTTTATTGATCGAAGAAAGAATTAATTTAAATTTTTCTTCAGGTCATCGTTATGGTTTCAAGGATAAGCAAGTGGAACAATTTATGAAAAAAATCAACGAATTACAGAACGATTTCATGCTTATTGGGCTTTTAGATTTCTTCCCTATTTTGAATTACATCGTTCCGAAGTCGCTAATCAATATAATTTTAGGTAAAAATATTTATTAAAGAGTGATATTCTTTTTTAAATTAGATTTAGTATTGGTCTCTACAGTAATAATGACAGTTTTACAATAGATTTCAATTTTTATTGTAATTAAGCTAATTATCAATCCAATTTCAAAGAAGTTTAATAAAAAAATTTCTATTAATAAATAGAGAAAATAAAAATCAATTGGAGATAAGATTACGATAACTTTTTAAACTATTTTTTTTTTTTTCTGGTTTACAAATCATTTTTATATTTCCTCCTATTTTCAGGAATTAATAAATTTGACAGAGCTACTCAAGAGTTTCAAGATCTTGTAAAGGTAAGAAACATTGTATTATAACCAAAGTTTACTGTAGTCAATTTACATGGACCCCATAATATACTTTCTTTGTTTATATCTGTGCTCTCTCTCTCTCTCTCTCTCTCTCTCTCTCTCTCTCTCTCTCTCTCTCTCTCTCTCTCTCTCTCTCTCTCTCTCTCTCTCTCTCTCTCTCTCTCTCTCTCTCTCTCTCTCTCTCTCTCTCTCTCTCTCTCTCTCTCTCTCTCTCTCTCTCTCTCTCTCTCTCTCTCTCTCTCTCTCTCTCTCTCTCTCTCTCTCTCTCTCTCTCTCTCTCTCTCTCTCTCTCTCTCTCTCTCTCTCTCTCTCTCTCTCTCTCTCTCTCTCTCTCTCTCTCTCTCTCTCTCTCTCTCTCTCTCTCTCTCTCTCTCTCTCTCTCTCTCTCTCTCTCTCGAGCACTTTTCGAGCACCCAATTAATTTTCTTTTGTCAATAATTTTTTTGATGTCAGAAAATTTATAATTTAAGCTTAATCCACTTTCAATATTATTTGGTTTTGCAGAGGTATTTTAATCTTTTGATTTGTCAAATTTTATAATTTCAACAATTTATGGATTTACAATATATATTAATATATTAACAATATATTAAGAAAGATAGGAAAGTTGTGAGGTATTTTCGAGAGTGAGATGAGAAGAAGTTGAGTCTTCGACAGAGTTGAATTTCACAAGATTGAGGTGAATTCTCCGGGAAATCCCGTCCAGATCGGCAAAAATGAAGTCAGGAAGTTGAAGACGAGAAGCAATTCTACAAGCAAAAGAGGGAGCAGATTTGAAACGAGTGGAAGAATGGAAAAAGGAATCATCAGCATAAGAATGAACAGAATTAGAAGTGGAGCTGAGAAGATCTTTGATGAAATGAAAGAATAAAGTTGGAAATAGAGCAGAACTCTGAGGAACACCACAATTGACAGAAAAGGACGAATAGGTTGCACTGTCAGCAATGTCGATATTGAACGATCCGAGAGAAGACCAGACATAAGTAAGCAAAGAAAAAGAGGAAATCAAAGGAAGGGAGCTTAGAGAGTAGTGACGCATGCCACACCCGGTCAAAAGCATTGTAAATGTCAAGCGCCACCACTCAAGACTCTCCATAATCTCTAAGGGCAGAAGATCATAAATCAGTAAGATAGGAAATTATGTCACCAGTAGACCTTGAACTACGAAAGCCGTACTGATGATCTAAAAGAAGGGAGTGTTGCTCCAGATAATCCAGGAAATGAGAGTTTCAAAGATTTTAGATAAAACACAAGTGAGAGCTACAGAACGATAGTTAGAGAGATTAGATCGGGTACCCTTCTTCGAGATCGGCTGAACATATGCGCGCTTCCAGCATTGAAGGAAAGTATTAGCATTTGGGCAAAGAGAGTAGAGTTGAACAAGGACAGGTGCCAACTCAAACGCACACTCCCTCAGAACATGGGGAGGAATGCTATCCGGGCCGCTGGCCTTCCTGACCTTCATAGTTTTCAGAATCCCATGGACCTGATCATGTAAATCACAGGTAATGACACGAGATGCCTGAGAGGAGGAAGGGGAGAGCCGGAATCGTTGAGAGTTTTTCTTTTTTTTTTTTTTTTTTTTACTAAAGTTCACATCACACGGGCATTGCCCTATTCGAGGAGAGGAACTTTCTAGGTAGTATATACCTAGGATCCCGAAGTGGGATCGAACCGGCGCCCTCAAGCACGTGAGTCAATCACCCTACCGTTCGAGCCACGGTAGACGCCAATTGGTAGAGTTGAATTGGAGGAAAGAACGCCTTTTCAGAAGGAGTATTAGAAATAGCTCCGTCATTACGAAGAGGAGAGGCTGATTTACAGAAGTTATTAGAAATGTTTTTTTGCTAGATACCAGAAATTTTTATCAGAAAGAGGACCAAGGAGGTCAGCACATTTCCTTTTGGTGAAAGCACGCTTTTCTTGTCGAATAATATCCCTACAACGATTCGGAGCTGAATGAACATTATGTTAAGGTTATGAAGATTCAACTTAAACTAACTAAAATTCTGAAACGAAAGTTAGTGGGTTACTCCTCTTCTAAGCTTTGATTAATAATGAAACATTTTCTTTTTTGTTCTTTTATTGCTTGTCAGTTTCTCATTATTTCAAGCTTTATAATCTAATTTGATTATTGGAAAAAAACTGCAATTGCACAAAATTCCATTTCAAACATTATTAGAACATTCATGATCGCATTTGTCTTTGCATTGGAATAATTGAAATCTTTAAATGATAGATTTTTTATATCTAAATGTTTTAAAATTTATAAAACTAAATGAAATAAGTGAACAATTATATTATTATTATTATTATTATTATTATTATTATTATTATTATTATTATTATTATTATTTATTATTATATTATTATTATTATTATTATTATTATTATTATTATTATTATTATTATATTATTATTATATTATTATTATTATTATTATTATTATTATTATTATTATTATTATTATTAGAGATAAAAAAATATTGGTAACTATTTTAATTTTCGTGATTATATGCAGCCCTTTGTAGATGATCATTTGAAAACGTTGGATCCCAACAACTCACGTGACCTTATGGACGATTACCTCATTGAGATGAAAGAGGGGAAATCAGAAGATTTTTCCCATTTTAGCATCACAGGTAAGAAAATAATCAAGGTTTGATTAGCCTCTGGTAAAACTTGTAATAAAATAAAATTATAAAATAATAGGAACTGTTTTCAACATTCAGAGTTTGGACATATCAAAATTCAAAAGAGTATGCTGGTAGGTTTACCCGATATATATATATATATATATATATATATATATATATATATATATATATATATATATATATATATATATATATATATATATATATATATATATATATATATATATATATATATATATATATATATACAACCTTTCCCATAATCATGGGGTGGTTCTATCGCAGGTCACATCCATCCAAACATAATAATAATAATAATAATAATAATAATAATAATAATAATAATAATAATAATAATAATAATAATAATAATAATAATAATAATAATAATAATAATAATAATAATAATAATAAATAATAATAATAATAATAATAATAATAATAATAATAATAATAATAATAATAATGATAATAATATAAAATAAATAATAAATAAAAAAAAAAAAAAAAATAAAAAAAAAAAATAAAATAAAAAACTAAAATAAATAATAATAATAATAATAATAATAATAAAATAATAATAATAATAATAATAATAATAATAATAATAAATAAAAAATAGTAAATAATAATAAAGAATAAATAAAATATTAATAAATAATAAATAATAAATAAATAATAAATAATAATAAATAATAATAAATAATAATAATAATAATAATAATAATAATAATAATAATAATAATAATAATAATAATAATAATAATAATAATAATAATAAAAATTAATAATAATAATAATAATAATATAAATTAGTGCACCTAAATAGCTTAAAGAAACTTAGGTTTTAACATTAATACTATTCTCAATTAACGATTGAGATACAACAAGATTTGCACGAAAATGTTATCCAAGTGTCCGTATGAATTGAGCAGATTTGGCGAATGGGAGCTAATGTTAACTTTTTAGTATCTAAGGTTTTCATCTACAGTTAGTTTTCATCACTAACTGTAGATGAAACTTTGTGATAATACCACTTCAAACCGGTCACATAAAGGCTGGTTTTCATCTACATTAAGTTTCATCACTAACTGTAGGTGAAACTTTGTGATAATACCACTTCAAACCGGTCACAAAAAGGCTGGTTTTCATCTACAGTTAGTTTCATCACTAACTGTAGATGAAACTTTGTGATAATGCCACTTCAAACCGGTCACAAAAAGTCTGGTTATGAAATGGCGGAAGGCCATCACTCCACACCCGGAAATTAAGAATGATGTTCACATTCATTTTCAAGAAAATGAATGACATATCATTTATGTTACGTTGCACAATCGTATAAAGGCCATTAAAAGTAAGAGACCACTGGTGTGTTATCAAATATGGTTATTCAGTTTGCCTGATAACCACCGCCAGGATGTGACAACAGAACGAGGGATTTTCTGCAGCCCTTTTTCTGGAAAGTTCAAGGTCATTCCTCCTTAACACCATTGAAAAAAAAGCCCTCAATAACTGCATATCAGCGAACAACGACAAATTTGAAATTTCATAAAATACTGATTCGGCAGTCAACCAAATTGGATATTCTTCGATCAAGATAAATTGGAAGCAACTGATTGGTTGGAACACACACTTAAATTGATAAGACCATTAATTATTATATGCAACTCTTTATAGCCCATGATGAATCTTTTATTAGTTTATGTTCATATTTAAAAAAAAAAAAAAAAAAAAAAAAAAAAAAAAAAAAAAAAAAACATTTTTTAAATTTTTTTTTTTTTTTTTTTTTTTTAATTTATATAATTATATAATATATATATATATATATATATATATATATATATATATATATATATATATATATATATATATATATATATATATATATATATATATATATATATATATATATATATATATATATATATATATATATATATATATATATATATATATATATATATATATATATATATATATATATATATATATATATATATATATATATATATATATATATATATATATATATATATATATATATATATATATATATAGATTTAACTAGAGTAACTCTGGATCTTTTCGTGGCTGGGAACGACACTGCAGCGAACATAACTAAATGGACCTTAATTTACATGGCAAGATTTCCAGAAATTCAAGAAAAGATTCAGAAAGAAATTGACAGAGTCGT
>SEYY01020325.1:12500-15000 GCA_009176605.1 Armadillidium nasatum
TGGAGATTGGAAAGCACGTTCGCCAGATGTATCATTTTAACTATACGAAAGCCATTGGCGGTTGTGAAAAGTGAAATCACCTTATATGATGATTTCTGAGAAGGAGAAGAGAGAATGTACTCTATTTTGGAGTTGAGAAAGTCAAAGAAAATAAGATAGTCAGTAGAATTAGGAGATAAATTGAAAGAACAAATGAATTTAGTTGTAGAAGGGCAAGCGAGCTTAATTAAGCCACAAGGTGGAAATTTCGGAAGACTCCGAATTAGAGACTCGAGAGCAAACAAAATCGTTGCGCGCACATATGCGCAACAACCATCTTTGGCTGAAAATTGAGGATAGAAACATTAAGAGGAAACGGAAAAAAAAGTTTGCTATCAGAACGCTCAAGAACCCGAGTTTCGGTCAGTAATAAGAACAATAAGGGGTGGGGTCAAGAAGAAGAGAGGTTGTGTTCAACAAATTGGAGATTGGATTGGAGACCGTGAATGTTGGAGAAGTTAATGAAGGAAATACGCCGTGCAACATAACAAGTCGTCTGCAACTATTATAAACTACAAATAAAATTAGTGAATTCTACCATTATGTTTGTTGTTCAAGGCTCAGTAGTGCCAACAGTAGTCCCCCCCCCTTTTAGGAATTAGATAGATTAACCCCTATTACTGTATGTGTAATTCACAAGGTTACAGTAATAGTTACGAAATATTTAGTTACTTAATATTACCGTTATAAATATCCATTTCTGAAATAATTTTTTACTTTCTTTTTTTCTATAAAACAAATGTTAAAAATTAATAATAATATAATAAAAATAATAATAATAATAATAATATAATAATAATAATAATAATAATAATAATATAAAAGTATTACGTATTGAAAACAGAAGTGACGAAACGTTCCAAATCTTAAGGAAACTTCTATTCTTTCACCAAGTTTTAATATTTATTATATATATATATATTATATATATATATATATTATATATATATATATATATATATATATTATATATATATATATTATATATATATATATATATATATATATATATATATAGGCCAGACTGCCATTAGGGGCCATGCAAAAAAAAACTACTAATCTTACATTAAAAGGATTATATTTTTGAAATCTTTTTAATTTTAGGTAAGAAAAATTGGGAAATAAAAATAAATTCTTATAATAATTTATTACGTAAGTAAATTTTACTGTTTATAGCCTCGCAAGAATCGCGTCTGGCAATGTCATTTTTTAATTTTTTTTTAGAAATTGGAAAACATGGGAAATACCCTAAATCGTCTACAGGAAAAGTAGTAAACAATATCATCATCACTCACTAAGAGAGAGACAAATGCACGGGTTTTTTACATGGCCTGCATTTTAATTATCAACTTATCGTACATTTTTACATATATATATATTTCTTTTAATAAATTTTTTAAACATTTTTTTTTTTATAGTTTTCTTACTGCAAATTACCCAAGGATTTCAAAAATAAATCCTTTTAAGTACGATTAGTAGTTTTTGAGTTATGCATGGCCCCTAATGTGCATCTGACCAATATATATATATATATATATATATATATATATATATATATATATATATTATATATATATATATATATATTATATATATATATATATATATATATATATATATATATATATATATATATATATATATATATATATATATATATATATATATATATATATATATATATATATATATATATATATATATATATATATATATATTATATATATATATATATATATATATATATATATATATATATATATATATATATATATATATATATATATATATGTCTCATAGAAAGTCTGGTAATAAAGAGCCCACACGTAACTTGCGCTCCCTTTATACTCTGTGTTCTTCGAACACGTTCGACGCAAGAACAGGAAATGAGTGACGCCTCATGGAATAATTTTTGTTTTTATAAGAAGTCTCAAAACAAGTTTTTCCCCCATTTTACTGATGACGTCATTTTTTTTATGACGTAATTATATATATATATATATATATATATATATATATATATATATATATATATATATATATATATATATATATATATATATATATATATATATATATATATATATATATATATATATATATATATATATATACTATATATATAATATATATATATATATACTTATATACTATATATATATTATATATTATTATGTTTTTATAGTGTTTTATTAAAAGTTTATATCTTGCTATTTATTATCTTTAATTACTTGGATGGTTTTATTATGTTAATTTTGTTGTTTCATCTTTATTCTTCATTGTGATTTTGCATCCCACGAAACGTGTGTGTGTATGTGTGTGTGTCTATGTATGTTATGTGTATGTACACACGTGTGTGTATCAACTTCTCTTTACCGCTACTTCAATATCGATCGTTTTTCATTTACTTTCGTCCTTTTTTTTCCCGTTTAGATTTTTGAGAGTTACTTTCAAATATACT
>SEYY01020325.1:27500-53444 GCA_009176605.1 Armadillidium nasatum
TCATGCAATGTCATGAAGTTGTGGTTGGGGGTGGGGATTATGCTGGGTGGGGTGGGGGTGGGATAAGGGGAGTGATTGAAAGAATAATGGGGGAATAGGGTTTGGGGGTTGGGAAAAAAAATCTCTCCTTCTTGCATGTTTCAATGAATGAATAATAAAAATAAATTAAATTTGGTAAAATGAACTTCTTAGTAACGTGGGATTTTTATTTACAATTATTTAAATTATATTTATTTATTGTTTGATTTATTTTTTATTTTTATTTATTTATTTATTTAATTTTTATTTTATTTTTATTTTTTGTTTTTTTTTTTTTTTTTTTTTTTTTTTTTTTTTTTTTTTTAATTAAAATTAATAATGTTAATTTAATAATAATAAATAATAATAATAATAATAATAATAATAATAATAATAATAATAATAATAATAATAATAATAATAATAATAATAATAATAAAATTACAACAACAAAAACAACAATAATAATAATAATAATAATAATAATAATATTAATAATAATAATAATTAATATAATAGTAATAATAATATTAATATTGCGGGAGACTTTAGTTAATGAGTTTGTATTTTTTTTCTGTGTTTGTGTGTATGTGCTTGCGTGTGTGCGTGTGTTTGTCTGCGCGTGTCTCCTTGTGCGCGCGTGTGCATTTATCTTTTACGATATCTAATTATCCGTTATGGTCATCTTTTCAAAGATATAAAAATAGAAAATTTTCTCATCTTTATTATATATATATATATATATATATATATATATATATATATATATATATATATATATATATATATATATATATATATATATATATATATATATATATATATATATATATATATATATATATTATATATATATATATATATATATATATATATATATATATATATATGGACAGTAACTGGTTACTCGTCATTTCATAGTCCTATATGTTGTGTATGTATGTGTGTGTGTGTGTGTGTGTGTGTGTGTGTGTGTGTGTGTGAATTTGGCACTTTTACCTGTGTTTAAGGTTTGTTTATATGGTGATACACGTGACCCGAAAACATTTATTTTTATTTTCGTATTTGGGAGACGTTAAGACTCTGTATTTGAGAAATTGAGGGGAGGTGTCACCTTATATCGATTTGAAAATGTTTATTGTATTGTATGTACTTTAATGTTGAGGAGTCATATATATATATATATATATATATATATATATATATATATATATATATATATATATATATATATATATATATATATATATATATATATATATATATATATATATATATAGAGAGAGAGAGAGAGAGAGAGAGAGAGAGAAATCACAAAACTATATAAAAATATTAAAGCTATTGTTATTAAATTTTCTTTTTTTTTTTTTTAAAGAAATTCACTTGATACTTTTTATAAAAAAAATCAACTTTACCAAATTTAAAGAAATAAACTTGTAACTTTTGGAGAAATTCGTGAGGATTCTTTTTAACTTTTAAGATTTATTATGATTACACTTTTTTATGATTACTCTTTTGTTATATGATAACACTTTTTTATGATTACTCTTTGATTGCTCTTTGTTATGGTTTCTCTTTGATTACTCTTTTGTTATGGTTACTCTTTGATTACTCTTTTTTTATGATTACACATTTGATTACTCTTTGATTACTCTTTGTTGTGGTTACTCCTTGATTACTCTTTTTATGATTTCACTTTTTTATGGTTACTCTTTGATTACTCTTTTTTTTGTTGCATTTTTTATGGTTACTCTTTGATTACTCTTTTGTTATGGTTACTCTTTGATTACTCTTTTTTATGATTGCACTTTTTTATGGTTACTCTTTGATTACACCTTTGTTATGATTACTCTTTGATTACTCTTATGATTATTTTTGATTACTCTTTTTTATTATTGCACTTTTTATGGTTACTCTTTGTTATGGTTACTCTTTGATTACTCTTTTGTTATGGTTATTCTTTGATTACTTTTATTATGATTACCTTTGATTACTCTTTTGTTATGATTCCTCTTTGATTATTCTTTTTACAGCTAATCTAATTATATAAAAAAAGTATATATCTCAGTCTTGTAAGTCGTAATCCACAAATCAAAATTCCAAAATATTTATAGGTTCACACTTCAATAGTATTGTCCTATTCGAGGTGGGGAATTTTTTTAAGGAAATTTCTTCATAGGGTAAGGCATGCGGGATCGAATCAGCAATATCAAGTACGTATGTCGATTATTCTACCGGTATGCCACGGCCCACAGTAGCGGTAGGATATAAGAATTGTCCGATTTATAGCATTAAAATTATCACAGAATATATTCTCTAAACACTATGCTTGCGCTTAGCTCCCCCCACTTATGTGTAATAAGTACACCAGCGGCGGCTTGCTGCTGGTGGAAACAAGATCGGCAACTGCGATAGGCCAAGCCAGCCAGCAGATGTTTGCCGTCGGTCCGTGAAACCCTTGGTTCATCCTCAAATGAACTTACTGACAGGGCTGATAACTCTATCTGTATTTGAGAAATTGAGGGGAGGTGGCACCTTATATCGATTTGAAAATGTTTATTGTATGTACTTCAGTTTAAAAGTGTAATTTTGTTTGAACTATTGCACAATATATATATATATTTTTTTTAATTCTTTTAATATATATATATATATATATATATATATATATATATATATATATATATATATATATATATATATATATATATATATATATATATATATATAATATAGGAAAATAAAGTTATAGTATCGCAAAATATTAATAATCTTGCAGGCTTTTGCGATACTTTGCATCGATTAATCGAACTATAGTGCTTATAGCGCTCTACTAAGCTTTAACAAGATTTTATTATTCCTATTGCGTGGCTCTCGTCAGCCACAGTCCTATATTTCCTTTTCCTGATTTTCCAAATCTAGTTTTAAAATCGAATTAAGTTTACGTTGATTTTATTATTATTATTATTATTATTATTATTATTATTATTATTATTATATATATATATATATATATATATTATATATATATATATATATATATATATATATATATATATATATATATATATATATATATATATATATATATATATATATATATATATATATATATTATATATATATATATATATATATATATGCGCGTGTGCCATGTATAGAGTATAGACGATTTGTGTGTGTGAAATTCATGACACGCACACGCACGCACTTAATCGTCTTTGGAAAAAAAAAAAAAAAAACATTTTCAAGATAATCTATTTTATTGGTTTTAAATTTTGTCTAAAAGTTTTTCACTCTCCCTTCGCTCCTCTCTCTCTCTCTCTCTCTCTCTCTCTCTCTCTCTCTCTCTCTCTCTCTCTCTCTCTCTCTCTCTCTCTCTTTATTTCTTTTTCATGTATTCCAGTACGTGTGTGTGTGTATGGATGTATGTGTGTCTCTGTCAGTCTGTTTGTCTCTTTTAATAAAGCGCATACGTTTCTTTTCAGCGTCATGAGAGAGAGAGAGAGAGAGAGAGAGAGAGAGAGAGAGAGAGAGAGAGAGAGAGAGAGAGAGAGAGAGAGAGAGAGAGAGAGAGAGAGAGAGAGAGTATGCCCTCCTACATCAGAGAAATATCGCAGACTCGCGTATTATGTTTCGTCTTATTACTACTCGGCTCTTTCAAGTTCGTTAGCAAATTATTCTTATTCCTTGTTTATTATTTATTATTTTTAATTATCATCTCATCTTTCCTTTCTTTCTTTCTTTGTTCGTCTTCGTTGACTCGTTCTTTCTTGGTTTCGAAGTCTTGGGATACTTTTGTTTCTTTTTTTTTTTTCTTGGGCTTTTATTTTTTTCGCCTTCGTCTTGTCCTTCGCCAGACAGCTGCTTCTCTTTCTCGTTTTGTCTTGTCTTCAGAAGGTAAAGTAAATCCAGTAGGTTTAAAAAAAAAAGCAGCAGGTGCTAAATAGGCAGTTGTATACCCTGCACAGCTGCCCGGCGGTTTCCAGATAAATTCTTGGGTTTTAAATATATATATATATATATATATATATATATATATATATATATATATATATATATATATATATATATATATATATATATATATATATATATATATATATATATATATATATATATATATATATATATATATATATATATATATTAGAAATCGAAGTTTAAAATTTACTGTAGGGGAATCGAACCCCGGCCCTATAGCACAAATAGCATAGAGTTTTACCTCTACGCTACGGCAGTAGAGTTTGACAGTACCGTAGCGTAGAGGTAAAACTCTGGTTCCATTCCTCTATAGACCAAACTTTAAACTTCGATGTCTAATGAATATTTTAGTCTGCGAGAATTTTAGCAGACTTAAATTATTACCTTATATATATATATATATATATATATATATATATATATATATATATATATATATATATATATATATATATATATATATATATATATATATATATATATATATATATATATATAGTGTGTGTGTGTGTGTGTGTGTGTGTGTGTGTGAGATACGCATCATAGAAAAGTTTAACATTTATAAAGCTCGTTTGAGTTCTTCTGTTTGTTAATTATGTTGTTATAATTTAAGTGTTGCGTTTCGGTTTTCAAGATTTGCTTCTTGGTAAAGTGTAAATTGACGACATTTTGACTAGTAGTATTAGCAGTATTAGTAGTAGTGGTAGTAGTAATATTCGAAGTATGTTTTTTTTAACCGATTTTGTTATTATTATTATTATTATTATTATTTTTATTATTGTATCTCCCACACTTTCTCATAATAGTTTCTTTCGCACATAATTTTATTTTCTTTTACAAACATTACGCACGCACATACATATACATATATATATATATACACACACAGGCGTACATACACTATATGTCGACAGTTGCACAACTTCCCCATCCCTCCTATTCATATTACTCACTCGGCTCCTAACTCTCTCCCCCCCCCCTCTTCACCTCCCTCTATCATATCCCCATATCCCCTTTAGACTCGCTTCTCCCCTCGGTTTTTTGAAACCTCTCGTCACATGAAAGCTGTTTATTTCTTAGCGTTCTTCTTTCCCCTCTATATTTTTAAATGAGAGAGAGAGAGAGAGAGAGAGAGAGAGAGAGAGAGAGAGAGAGAGAGAGAGAGAGAGAGAGAGAGAGAGAGAGAGAGAGAGATAACCGTTTTTATGCTCTGGGAAAATATTTGATTTAAATTTTGAAATTTTTTTTATTTAATTATTATTATGAGTTATAGTATGATATTATGATATATCATCTTATCTAAGTGAACCACTACCGTTCTCTTATTTCTTTATTATCTTTATTTTTTAGTGTTAAGTCTCCAGACGAGAGCAGAAATGACCCTTTTAGAAGAAATTACAATTTTAGGCTAAATAAATGATTGAATGAGGTTTGAGGAGTAGGAACAGCTCCGGAATGCCTAGGGTTGAAATTTAAGTTAGAGTCAAAAGTTTGAGCAAAAGAGTTCAGCTTTAGAGGGGGGCAAAACGGCAGTTTGTTTCGTCAGAAGAAACTAGAGGATTGAAAGTGGAAGAAGCAAATTTAAGAGTTGACATTTTTTGCAAAAATGCCAAAAGTGGCGTGAGGAAGAGGGAGCCACGAATCAAGATTATTGCACTAGTTTTGACGAGCCATTGTTTTTGTCAAATTTGAGAAAGTAAGTATAATTTACAGATATCTCGAAGAATTAGTGATATACTATTCCTTCACTCGTAATTCCTCTTTATCATTATATGTTATTGAAATTATTAAAGTATTGTCCATATGAATTAGTATTTGGAGTTTGAAGACGACGGTATTTAAGATCCCTTGAATATTATTATTGGGCACATACTTACTTTCCTCTCTGCGATGCGATTATATTATTATGATTTATCACGCGAGAACAGCAGAGGTTAAACCAAACTTGGATTTTTTATATAGTTGTTTATTAGACTTTTGGAAGGGGATATAAATGAATAGAATTATTATATTTGGAAATTAGTAATTATTATTTTGATATCTATTGCTCTACTTACTTATTATTGCTCTATTATGCTTATTGAGTGTAATGTGTACGCAATACCGTTGGGTCTAAAGAGCAGTAGGAAATCACCTGTCTAGTTTTATATTGCTTGAAACTCAGATGACGCACCCCGAGAGACCCCTCCCACGGAAATAAACCTACCAGTTCCCAAGATACAATGCGTTCCATTTGTGTGATATGAAGTACAGTACAACTTTCAAAGATAACACAAGAACATCAACCGCTCAAGTTTGCAGATCACAGTTATGTTAGGCATCACTAAACAATGCCTAAACTGTATTTCATTATCCTTCTGCTGAGATTGTACATATATAGTAGTAGTACTGAATATATATATAGTATATATAGGTAGACTACTATATCGATTTACTTTGACGGTAAGACTTATTGAAGTTAAAGATGGACAGTATACAATATGAATTACGGATTAGCATTACAAGAAGTAGTTATATACTTTACAGTGGAGGTTGAGGAACCCCAAGAGGAGGAAAGAGTTAACTAGTTTAATGAAGTGGAAGTGAAAGGCCTTTTAAAGATAGTGTTTATTTTTACGAAAAAGTCTAGAATGTTGGGTCCGAATATACACGAGAGTACCGCGGTCATAGTACGAATACGGGGGATTACCTCATAGGGCGAATTTAGTCCGATTAGCCAAACCACTGCTCAAGGTTCTGGATAGAAAATTGGAAGTACACAGGCAGATGTTGCTACACCGCTAAGATCTAGATTTCATTTTCTTGTTAGCGAAAACGAAATTAGACGAATTTTGAGTTGAGAAGCACAACAAGATTGAAAATATTCAATAATCATAAAATTTAGGTTTTCTGCTATCTATAATTCCTAGTTATTTTGAAATCACATTGCTAAACAAAACGGACACAGCAATTCTGAAGTTTCTCTTACCAAACCTCCTCCCACTGAGAAGGGCTCGAGCTACACGCCTTTCTGTACAGTCTCATTCTTTGTCTGTCCAACTCTCTGACCCCATATTTAACAGCTATGCTCAATCTTACATGTTCTCAACTGGTAAAATCTGGAACACACTCCCCTTATCTATTTCCCCAACTTCCGTGACCATTTGGATAACAATTCCCAACACTTTCAAACGCCCGGCTCTAAATATGTGATCGAGACATAGTGTGATCTCGTGTTCTCTGTGTTAGAGCTTGACCAGAGAGAGTTTCAGTGTATATATCTTGCACAAAAGACGTGTTTGAAGATGGTGTGTTCTGTGTTGGTGGAGTATTGGAGTTCTGATACATTTGTATAAAATTTAAGATGAGTATACCGTGAGTAAATCAATATAAAGGCTAAATTTATTATTTAGTAGATATATATAGATTCTGTACATTAAGGAGGTTAAGTATAACATGTAAACAGTAATTTATATTAATATATTTATGTTTTTTATAGTAATGTTATAATAGTGCTTTTATATAGAAAGTTATATATATAAGTACCATATTAATATATTAAATATAGGTATTATAGTAGATGTTAATTATAACATGAAGAACTCCATATATTATTAAGTAAACACGTATATATATTATAGAACATATGATATCAAATACTTTTTACTCCAGCTTTTGCGCCATACTATATATTTTATATAATAACTAATAGTCAGCTCAATACATCACGTGTGTACTACTTTATTGAGGATAATATAAAGAAATTTATATATATGGGAATATTCTAGAGAAGTATAAGATATATATAATATATATATAAAACAAACTTTCGATTACTGTGAAAGAGCGATAACAATATGGCCGAGAGACTTATGTATTGTTTCAACATATCAATATTATAGCTTTATGAATTATTATTATTAAATTAATTATCAGTTATTTAGGATTAGTGTCTATTTGACTCTCATATGTCAGAGCAACTTATTTCAGAACTATAATTACTCTCTATATTTATGAGTTTTAATTTCATTCTATTATTGTATTCTATAGGAATTATTTATATTGATTAAATTAATATATTATGTTTAGCTTTGGTCTAGGAAGAAGAGAGGTTAAATATGTTTTTCGTTACTGTTTAATGTTGTTGCTCCCTCGAGTGTTAATGGAGAAGAGTTGGTAGATTCCGGAACTTAATAAAAGGCAAGAGCAGTGAGTAAGAAAAAATATAAATTTAAAGAAAATGGACGCGAGGCGCTAGTGATACTATGTGGAATAAGTTGTAGCAGAAGTATAATACTTGCGTAGTGGGTTTATGGAAAGATGAGATGTATAGAAGTATAGGAGTGACTTGTGTGTGTCGTGCCATGCGTGTGCAGTTGGTCGACTTTTCCTCTTTTTTCAACAGTGTAAAATTGGTGGGTGGGTACATCACAGCATGGAGCAGAATATGTCTGGGTTATTTCTTTTTTGTGTTGTATCTGGCTAGCTGCTTGAAGCGTCAACCAATTTTCTACACCTATTTTCATCTCTAATCCGTGTGTTGGAATGGATCAGACATACCAAGCTAAGAACATTGTTCTTATATTTTTTTTTTGTTTTTTGTTTAGGTACAGGTTAGGTGATTGGCAAATGGGTTTTAATGTGTGATTAGTAGAATGGTTGTGGGGATAAGGGATACGGAGTGAGGAGGGTGAGGTCATTCTTGTTAGGTGAATGTGTGATGCCCGCCTTTCCTACGAATTCGGTGTGTTATGCATAATTGTTGTTCCTCTTCCCGGTGTAGAGTGCAAAAACGCATTTTTTGCTCTATTCTTTTTCCTCTCATCCTTTTTCTTTCCTCTGCTACTTTTTTGTTATCTTTGTTTTGTTTGGTTATTTCTTTTTTTTGTCGTTGAATTATAAATATAGATCAATATCTTTCTTTTCTTTTCTTTTATTCAATTTCTGTGGTGTTCTTATAGTCTTTTTTTTTTATTTTTATTTTACTTTTTCTTCTTCTTTCTTCTATTTTGATGCTTTGCTGATTAAATATTTCCTTTTGCTTTCTTTTCTTTTTTTTTTATATTTTCATTTTTTTTTTTTTTTTTCTCTCTCTCTCTCTCTCACAATTATTTTTGACTCGCTTTTTTTTATCTCTTTCTTTTTCTTCGTTATTTCTTTTGTTTCTTTTTCCTTTTATTTCTTTCTGCTTTGTAGTTTGGGTGTGGTTTTATGTTTTTAGGTATACAGATAATTTACTGTTTGGCTTTTTATCATCGAAGTTGGTTTTCAAAGATTACATAAGACATGTCGTTTAATTTAAATTAGGCACCCTCCCTTATATTGATCACTCTCGAGTGGCGTAACGATACTTATTCCATTAAAAACAATAAGAAGCAGATTAGTTGATTCAATGGTTATTTTTACATTCATTATTTAATGTAGGAATCTATTATTTCTCATGTTATTATTTTAATTTTGTAATTATGTATTATTATATGATTTAGTTGTCTGCTCATTTCGATATTTATAATGACTCTTTAGATTTAAGGCAAATTACGAATAATAATTAAAATGTGAAAAGTGATGTGATAAATAAAATGTTTGTCACTTAATAGTCTTAAATTAAATGATTCGAGACTTACTACTAACTACTACAGAGCGTACTACTTAATAATGAACTGAAATTTAAACCGAATTATAGGATATTCATTAGGTGTGCAATCGGTAAGTAGGGATAAAAGGTATATAAGTATAGGGTAGGTATATACTATATATATTAAGCCCACTACCTTAAATCACTCCTTACTCATCTCCATATATATACTATAGTGATTAAGCCTCCCTCATAATATTATAGTGTAGTATATATATATATAAATAGTATATATTTTTTTTTTTTTTTTAGTTTTTTAATTGTTTTAATTATCTTAATTAAATTAAGAATATAATTTAGTATGATATATTATATATAATATATATATAATATATATTCTATATTATATAAATATAATTAATTATCATAATATTATAAATATATATATTATATATACTTATATTAATATATATTAATATTTAGAATTTATTAATATTAATATTATATATTAATATATAAATGGAACAATATAATAACTTATTATTTTCTGCATTTTTAAATTTTTAAAATGGTCTTCCTGGGACTAAATAAAAATTAGAAATTTTTTTGTTGATTTATTTAGAAATTTTTTTTTTTTTTTTTTTAAAAAATTTAAAAAAGGAAAAATTTAACAATTTAATATCTTAAATATATTAACCTTGAAACCAGGTTTAAGGATTTTTTTTATTTTTATTTTTTATTATTGCATACCTTATTACTATCTTCTTCCATTTTGTTACGTAACTTTTGTTTCTTTGCTTACCTCTACCTCTCTATGGCGAATTTGACGATCTCTTTTAAATTTTTTTGGCCACTTATATCCAAGTCTGGGCCTCCATGTTACAACAGCAAACGACAATTCTGTATCTGCGAGTGGTGAGACTTCTTTTATGAAACACTCTTCATGCTGTGTGGCTCGAAAAATCGGATGTTTACACAGTGAATATGGCTCCACATCGTAGAGGAGTAACAAAATTGGGAGGTCAACCACATTTTTTAAATAAAAAATATGGAATTATACTTTCTATTGTTTATATTATTGTTTTATATTACTATTTATTTTTGTTTTTAATGTTCAGTATTATTAATTATTATTATTATTGGATTTGATTTATTGATTTCTTCTTATGCAATGTGTAATGCAAACTTTATTTTTAATCTTCCTTAAATCTATTCCCAACGAACTAGATTATTAATAGTTTTCTTATATATGTGAATTATCTTATATTATATATTATTTAATTTTCAATTTTATATATTCAATAATACATTATTTATATTTATAATCTACGTTAACTCTCTAACTTCTTGTTTCTTCATCTCTCTTTCGTTCTCTATTCTCATCTACTTATTTCATTTTCTTTCTTCATTTCATTATTTCCATTATTATTTAATTTAATTATTATATATTATTAATTATTTTGTTATTAATATAATTTATAATTATTATTATTTTTATTTAATATTTCTTGTATTATTTATTTATTATTATAATTTTTATCATTATTAATTTAATTAATTTATTCTAATTTATTTAATATTAATTATTATATTGTACATATTTAATTTTATTATTTTTATTAAAAAAAAAAAAAAAAAAAAAAAAAAAAAAAAAAATTATTTTATTCTATTATTTTATTATTTATATTTTTTATTTATTTATTTTATTTATCTATTATTTATTTATTTTTATTTTTTTATTATAAAAATTTTATATTTATTATAAAATTAAAATATTTTATTAATTAAAATTAATTTTATTTTTTTTTTTTTATTATTGAATTTATTATCCCAAACCTTATATTTATTATTAGGTTATATCCCTTACAGCCGCTCCGTTATTAACGCGATGGAGTGATTAACAGGGACCCGTTATACTTTTTTTTTTAGAATTTCAACCATATTAATTTACCATTTACATAATTGCAATACTTTTCTAATTATTTTCTTTATATAATATTTAATAATAAAAAACCACATTAAATAAATAGATAAATAAATAAATTAATAAATAATAATATAATAATAATAATAATAATAATAAATAATAATAATAATAATATAAATAATATAATAATAATAATAATAATAATAATAAATAAATAATTAATAATAATTAATAATAAATAATAAAAATAACATAACAATACGCCATAAGCGTTATCCGTTATTATTATTATTATTATTATTATTATTATTATTTATTATTATTATTATATTATTATTATTATATTATAATTATTATTATTATTATTATTATTATTATTATTATTATTATTATTATTATTATTATTATTATTATTATTATTATTATTATTATTATTATTATTATTTTTAGAAGGTTATGACCCTATATCATTGTAGCAAATAAATCTAAAATTGTTTATTATCTTTAATTAATAGTTTTAGTTTTCATTCATTTTTCGAGTTTTGTCAAGGCGAGAACAAAGAGGTCGAAGAAGGGGGGGAAGGGAGGTTAATTATTGGGAAGGTGGGGTAGGGGGAGGAGGGGAGGTTGATAAATTTGATGTGAATTTTTTTTCCCTTTGAATTTGAAGTAAGAATGAGGAAGATTCTCAGTTTATCTTAATGATAGGGAATTGTTTTTATTAGGGTCTTAAGGGTTCACCTAATGCTATTACTTCTACAATTAATTATTATTATTATATTATTATTATTTATTATTATATTATTATTATTATTATTATTATTATTATTAATTTAATAATAATAATTAATTCTAATAATAGGCATATTCTGTTATTAAAACTTTCAACATTTTTCATTTCCTTTTTTTTTTTTTCAAATTCTTTTTATTTTTTTTTTTTTTTTTTTTTTTTAAAGAAAAAAAAAAAAAATATACAAAAAAAATCTATAAAAGTCCAAAAGAAGACAAAAAATAAACGTTTAATATTAATTTTAAAAATTTAAAAGAAACTGCAAAAAACTGCAAAAATTACATAAAAATTAAAATAATTGAAAAAGAGTAAAACCTAATTAAAATATCATTGAGAGTAAAATACTGACATATAATAATAATAATAATAATAATAATAATAATAATAATAATAATAATAATAATAATATATTATATATATATATATATATATATATATATATATATATATATATATAATATATATATATATATATATATATATATATATATATATATATTATATATATATAATATATTATAATGGTTGGGTTTAGTTCTATGAAACATTTCAATTAAAATAGAAACACACATACTAATTCATATAATAGATACCCATCGGATACAATCGGATAAAATCGGATAGAAATCTTATAGTTGTTTAGTGATGTGTTTAGCTCCTTTATTGAATAAGGTCTTTTGAAATTCTGCCGTCAACAACTGAATTAAATGGTAGTTTAGTTGAAAAGCTTTGTCCAGAATAGTATATTCCTACGGATTTGTCAATGGTAGCTCTACCAGTTCCGAGCGAGAGTCCCTTGTGTCTTCCCTTGGGTCTTGAAGTTCGAAGTTTCCACTATATATATATAGCAGAATTTACAGCCTGCTGCACACGTACATTTATAAATGTAATATTTATACTTTTTTTTTAACTTAGAACTTTAAGATTGTTTTAATTGTAATTTTAACACTAATTGTTGAATTCACTCTTTATTACGGTTTTAATTATTATTTTTTTTTTTTTGGGGGGGGGAGCTAAAAAAAAAAAAAAAAAGGAAAATGAAAAATTTTAACAACTTTAATTTCAGCATATATATATATATATATATATATATATATATATATATATATATATATATATATATATATATATATATATTTTATATATATATATATATATATATATATATATATATATGTAAAATATGAATTTTTTTTTATCGTGCGTAGATGGTAATTATTCTAAATTTTGATAGTACATGTAGTTATTAAGGTTACATAATACAAGTATTTCGTAATATGAGGAAGCGTACGTTGTATATCCCTCAATAGCTTCTCAGAGAGAAAGTTATGAACTGTGTTTATTAATAATAGATAATTACAGTAGGGTTGTCCTGACTCGTCTGATATAGATTTTAACGCAGGTTGGGAGCGTGAAGAATGTATATACACGCAGTGTATATACGCTCGTGCACGCATACATACATACGTACATACATACATACATACATTCATTCTTATATTCATACTCATCTTAAGTTTGGATTTTTTTAATGGTAAAGATCAAATGCAGACAGTATCTTTTTTTTTTTTTTTTTTTTTTTCTCAATGTTTTTTTTGCCTCAAACTTTCGTCATGGGCTTTTGAGCGGAAATTTAATTGCCTGTTATATATATGTATGTGAGTAAGGTAGGAAGTGTTAAATTATTTTTGGTTCGTTGTGTTGCACTTGTATTACCAGAGGCAGAAGTCATCGTTATCGTCCCATCCCGTCTTGGATATTTTTTTATTTTTTTTAATTTTTTTTATGCGTCATTAACGTCATCACTCATCGGGAGAATTATTTTGGGGGATTTTGTTACTTGTTGTGTTTGTTGGGTGCTTATTTTGAAAGTATGCCTTTGATTGATTTCGGATTTTTTTTTGTTTGTGCATTTTTTATTTGTATAAGTTCTTGTAAATTATCCTATTAGGTTATACATAAATGTATTTCCTGCCTCGAAACCTGGCTGTCTATCTTGGTGCTAAATTACCCCAAGTTTATGTATATAGTGTATTGCTCCTTAGCAAATCCGTTCTCAGTGTTTCTACTCCGGTCATAAAGAATTCTGTGCTCTTTGAAACGCATCACGTCCTGATATCAGTTGTAGCTTCATCTGTCGACTGGAATCTTGTTCATCTCAAAGGAACAATTTAAATTTGGGAAACAAAAAGAAGTCATTTTAAGTTGTTTTTCATTGTAATGGAGATTTAGGTATTTGATTTCTAGGCATATTCCGTGGCCTTCGCAAAACGCATGGATAATATGACTGAGCTTTATCATGATGGAGCAAAATCCCTCGTTGCTACTCTCCACGCCTTTTCTTTGCTATTGCGTTCTTCAGACTTTCAATACTCCATCATAATAAGGCTGAGTGATCGATCGTTCATCGTCCTATACAAGAAAATCAGTCTAGATTATTCTGTTTGACATCCCAAACACCGTCCTCATCAAATTCGATGCCGATCTCCCCAGCTTAAAGTTGATAGGCCCTGAAAAGCCTCTCTGAATCTCTGTTTCGATTAGAATTTATCCTCTGGATCGGATTGGTGAATCCGTCCATGGAGTCTCTGTCGTCCGAGTCAGTAGACCAATGGTAAGATCAATTCGGTGGGCAAGCTCATTTTCGTGCATCGCTTTTCCACCCATAGAGTTTAAAGCTTGCCGGTAATTAGAGGTTCACAGGAAGTCATAATATTAAACCATGCGAGATTTTAACCTATATATGCGTCATCATTACTATTGTTATTTACTAACACTACCATCTTTTCAACCAGTTCTGCACTGCAACCAGTTTCTTCAATCGTTGCGGTAGATGATCGTCCGCCTCTCTCGCTGTTATTCAGATCTTCTCTCTACCTTCCTCGTATATCTTCCACTTAGATAGTATTTCTGTATGGCGTAGAATCCCAGTGAACATGCTACGAAGATTCACTAATTACCAACTCTTCCAATTAGATTTCGTCAAGAAATATAATCACTTCTCTGATCTCAAAAAACCTGTTCTTCAATTGCCAATAACTTGTTCTTATTTTATGTTGCCTTAGCACAAAGAAAGGTAACTGACTGATTATAAAAGTCAGGAAGCTTCCTCTCGCCCCCAAAGCATTGTTTTACAGCGTTTCGCCTTTCAAATATCCGCTATTATTGCTCGAGCGGGAGCTCTTGCACCATGATTCTGACTTACCTCTGTGCATATATATATATATATATATATATATATATATATATATATATATATATATATATATATATATATATATATATATATATATATATATATATATATATATATATATATATATAATATATATAAATAGGTGATGCACCCACATCCGCATCCGCTGAGCATCCTCATTAAAATCATCCTCCTCATCCGCATCCACATCCGCATATGAGAAAATACGACATTCGATCCATCAATAATATATATATATATATATATATATATATATATATATATATATATATATATATATATATATATATATATATATATATATATATATATATATATATATATATATATATATATATAGTAGGATCTTATTAGGACATAAGAGAAACTTAATCTTGGTGCGTGCATACATCTCACGTCGATTACTGTCATTTAAATATTCATTATTAACTATGCTTTTAATTTTAATGAAAGATCAAATAAGTAAGTTATAATTTTTATTAATTTTCGTAAAGTAATATTGGCTATTTAAATAAATTTCATTGGCTATGGGAAACATTCATTTTTCTGTGAATAACTGTTAATTAATTAGGTTTACATTTTTGTTGTTGTTTTTTTTGTTTTTTTCGTGTATGTGTGTGTGTGTGTGTGATTTTTTTTCTTTTAAATATATAGATTACTTTATCCACATGCATTTATTTTTAAAATAGAAAAGTTTAATTATTTTAACATAGCGACAGTTCTGTTTATTTGTTATTAAATTTATTAGTAAAAATTATTTGAAAAATGTCTTTTTAAATTTATTGAAAATTAATAAATATTTATATTTATTCGTGGGTAAGTTTGAAGAGATCCGAAAATATGCTTTGTGTATAACTTATAAATAGTGATGGGACGATTAATCGTCATCGTCATTATCGGCATATTTTTTCTCGATTGTCATCGTCACCTTCAAATTTCTCTCGATTATTTTGCCGATTAATTGGCATATATTGGCTTATAAATCTCTCATTTAAAGTCTCTTCTATTGAAAGTGAAAGACCGTTTAGTAGTAGGGGACAAATATAGTCAAAGACGAAATCAAATTACCCCACCCAGGGGACCCAGAAACTGGAGAAAAGGTTTTTTTTTCTGCATCATAATTTAAGAACTTTAAATTTTTAAAGCACCAGAATTTTGCATGTCTGTCCATGTTGTCACATATTAACATTTTTTATAATTAATGTTCTGAAGATACTAATGGATGTCCCATCTCTCTCGGATACAGATATGCGCTTACTGATATCAAAATATTGGTCATAAATTAATAAAGTTTGTATATGAACATCTTTAAAGGAGTTCGTAAATCATTTGTATAACAAGGACCTCCGTAGTGTCAATTTTCAACAGGATGGCTTCACTTGCCACACGTCCTCAACCTCCTCACGTCCTCACTTCCTTACGACCTCACGTCCTCATTTCCTCACGTCCTCACGTCCTCATTTAATTACGTCCACACGTCCTCACTTCCTTACGACCTCACGTCCTCATGTCCTCACGTTCTCACGTCCTCACTTTCTTACGACCTCACGTCCTCACGTCAGTATGTACGAAATTGAGTCCATCTTTGAATATCGGATGATTTTCAAAGGACTTTGTCCACCAAGGTCGCCTGACGTTACCTCGCTCGCCGGATTTCTTCATATGGGGGCATGCTGAAAGAGAAAGTGTTTCGTAATAAACCACGTACTCTCATGCAACAGAAAGATAACATTCGTCAGGCAGTTAACACTATGACTTCCAATATGTTGGTAAACTTTCGTAACATGGAAAAGCTTGTGCAGGTGTGCCTTGAGGCTAATGGCGATCACCTTCAACACTTGTAATGTCACCATGATTCTCACACACCATAATTTGTTCTTTGTAAATTTTATTAACTTTTGATCTCTACTTTGATATCCATAAGTGCACATCTGTGGCAGAGAGCGAGTGGAACACCCTTATATTATATATTAAAATTTCATGTATTTACACCTTTGAATAAAGAATAAAGAAAAGACAATTCTTCCTTATTGTAAAATTATTTTAAATTTATTAAAATAATTTAAATTTTTATAATATATTTCTTGGGTTTCATCTTCATCGTCATCGTCAAATTATTCGTAATCGTCCCATCACTACTTATAAAGGAAATTTTTGAATGCGGCTTATAAGACTTATCTATTCACACCATTCAGTTAGATTATTAATCCGAGACAACTTACATAGATAAGCGGTATCAGTTTGTTAAAAAGTTTTTGGAATTGTTTGTTATTTGCCTTTCAGAGGACGATTATATTATTGGATTGCTTAATATTTATGTTAGATACTGTATCATTATAGTTGATAATATATCCGATATTGGTATCGCTATATAGCAGTAATAATATATATAATATATATAATATATATATATATAATATATATATATATATATATATATATATATATATATATATATATATATATATATATATATTATATATATATATGTGTGTGTGTGTGTGTGTGTGTGTGTGTGTGTGTGTGTGTGTGTGTGTGTGTGAGAGAGAGAGAGAGAGAGAGAGAGAGAGAGAGAGAGAGAGAGAGAATTAATGCGAAAAAATTTTTTAAAGAGATTTTAGAAGCTTTAAATTACTCTCTCTCTCTCTCTCTCTCTCTCTCTCACACACACACACACACCACACCACACACACACACAACACAAACACAACACACACACACACACACTCACACACACACTCAGTCCTAAAATTAAAAAAAAAATCTATGCGTTAATGAGTGATTGCCATTTAAAAAAAAATTGGCCGAATTGGTTTGCGGTGGGTGACTCTTTTGTGTCTCTGCTTCGGAATGCGCAATCGCGCTTCCAACGAAGAATAGAAGAGGAGACAGTGAGACTAATGACGGAGACGCAACCAACCTTATTTCCTTCTGCAGTTTAAAGAAATGGCGAGACGTCTCTCTCTCTCTCTCTCTCTCTCTCTCTCTCTCTCTCTCTCTGTATGCATTTTTGTCTCAGTTTCGTCCTCACAAATACTTATAAATTATTATCTTAACGAGCAGTTATTCATATTCGGCGCCTCCTTCGGTAGCCTTACTTTTATGGTTTATCTTATTATAATAACAGACTCATTACTCTCTACGTTACATCTTTTAGGCAATATATATATATATATATATATATATATATATATATATATATATATATATATATATATATATATATATATATATATATATATATATATATATATATATATATATATATAATTTTCTATCTTTCTATATATATCTATCTCTAACTCTCTCTGTGCATGAGTGTGTGTGTGTGCGTGCATGTATGGTGCGTGCGCGCGCGCGTGCGTACGTGCGTGTGTGTCTGTGTGTGTCTGTGTGGGTGTGTGGGTGTGTTTGTGTCTGTGTTTGTGTGTTACGTTGTTGGTAGTAAGGTTAAAAGTGTCATTTATAATTCGTTATGGGAAATAAAGTATCTAGTTCGCGAAGGCAACAATTAACTGATCTGTTGAATTCTTATTTATGATCGTATTATTTCTGCTATTATTATTATTATTATTATTATTATTATTATTATTATTATTATTATTATTATTATTATTATTATTATTATTAATTATTATTATTATTATTATTTATTATTATTATTATTATTATTATTATTATTATTATTATTATTATTATTATTATTATTATTATTATATTATTAATTATTATTATTATTATTATTAATTATTATTATTATTATTATTATTATTATTATTATTATTATTATTATTATTATTATTATTATTATTATTATTATTATTATTATTATTATTATTATTATTATTAAGTAGTGTTTACATTATTTTAATTACTATGATTACGCGAAGGAAATAACCGTTATATCATTATTATTTTACTCTCTTATCTGTCATTTACTATAGTTGCTTAAAACATTAGTCATCGCTTGCCACGTATTACGCAATAAATTAAGAACTTCTTTAAAATCCTCTTCAATGGAAGGAGGAGATAAAGAAGATGGAATTATGGGAGGGATTAAAAGGGAGAAAGAAAATTAAAAAGAAGGAGAAGAGAAGGAAGATGATTGAAGGAAAAAAAAGATGATGAAGAATTAGAAGAAGTAGAAAAAGAAAGTTGAAGAGGAGGGATAAGACGAAGAAGAATAGGAAGAGAATAGAAAAAGAAGAAGAAGGTGATAATAAAGAGGAGGGAGAAGAAAGAAGAAAAAAGGGAGAAAAGTGTGAAAAGAGAATGTAAAAAAGAGAAGAAGAAGAGGAGGGAAAAGAAAGATGAAGAGGAACGAGAAGAAAGAAGAAAAGAAAGAGAAGAAAGTGAAGAAGGGAATGGAAAAAAGAGGTTGAAGAGGAGGTGGAGGAGAAAGTAGAAGAAGAAGAGGAGGATGAGGAAGAGGAGGGAGAAGAAATAATAAGATAAAAAAGGGAAAAGAGTGAAGAAGAGAATGGAAAAAGAAAAGAAGAAGAAGTGGAGGAGGAGGAGGAGGTAGAAGAAAGAAGAAGATGAAGAGGAGGGAGAAGAAAGAAAGGAGAAATGACTGAAAAAAACAAGAAGAAAAAGAGAAAGGAATAATAAAAGAAGAAAATTATATAAAACCAACGGACTTAAAATAAAAAAAAATAATATATATATATATATATATATATATATATATATATATATATATATATATATATATATATATATATATATATATATATATATATATATATATATATATATATATATAATAAATCGTTGTCGGTGTCTTACCTTGCAAAGGAAATTCTTTGAATGCTATTTTAATTCTTTCCGTATCGTAATTCGTCTTTATTTTCACGGTCACGCACGCACACACACCTATATATATATATATATATATATATATATATATATATATATATATATATATATATATATATATATATATATATATATATATATATATATATATATATATATTACTGGTGATGGTTCGATTAATTGTCATCGTCAAAATCGGCATATTTTTTGTCAGTCGCCATCATCGTCGTCAAAATCGGCATATTTTTTGTCAACCACCATCGTCATCGTCAATTTTTGCCGATTATTTTACATAATAGTGGCTTTTAAATATATCTCTGGTCCACGTTCACTATTGAGGGTGAAATGCTATTTAGTATTGCTGGCCAAATATACTCTCCAAAACGAAATCGAATTACCCCAGAAACAGGAAGAAAAAATTCAAGTACTAAACTTTTGCATGTCTGTCCATATTCTCATATATTAAAATTTTCAAATTCAAAGTTGACTAAGGTACGTACTACTTGGTGTCTTAATTGCTCTTTGCCCCAGATATGCGCTTATTGATATCAAAATACTAGTCATAAGCTAATAAAATTTGACACGATACAAACCTAGGTGTGTTAGATTGGTGTGTGTGAGAATCGCGCTGACATCGCAACAAGTGTTGGAAGTGATTGCCATTACAATCAAAGTTTGCTTGCGCATTCTTTTCTATGTTACGAAATGTTTGCCTCCATAGTCCCTTTGAAGTGATCCAATTTTCAAAGAGGGAATTCAATTTCTTACATACTGATGTTGAGAGTGTGGCAAGAGGCCCGACCTCTCAAAATTCTACCTCGTTTGCCACAAACTAAGGTTTGTTCCTGGTAAATTTTATTTTGATATCTACAATACTACAATGATATCTACAATACTACAATGATATCTACAATACTACAATGATATCTACAATACTACAATGATATCTACAATACTACAATGATATCTACAATATAATACTACAATGATATCTACAATACTACAATGATATCTACAATGATATCTATAATACTACAATGATATCTACAATACTACAATGATATCTACAATACTACAATGATATCTACAATATTACAGTTATATCTACAATACTACTTGGATATCTACAAGGGCATATCAAGGACCGACAGAGAATGAGACACCCTATATTATACAATATATTAAAATTACCTTTATTTGCACATTTGAATAAAGAATAAAGAAAAGACAATTTAATTCTTCCTTATTATAAAATTGTTAAATTTATTAAAATAATGGAAAATTTTTAAAATATAATTTTTTAATTTCATCGTCATTTTAAAAATTCTTAATTTTTAATACTAATATATAAATATATATATATATATATATAATATATATATATATATATAATATATATATATATTATATATATATATATATATATATATATATATATATATATATATATATATATATATATATATATATATATATATATATATATATATATATATATATATATATATATATATATATATATATATATATATATATATATATATATATATATATGTTTGTGTGTGTGTGTGTGTGTGTGTGTTGCTGAAATGTGTATTACTTGAAAGTAGTAATTTTGGGTTGGTTGGTTGGGTTTTCTTGAATCGCTCCATACTGCTCCACGCACACACACACACACCTGAACGCTAAAGTTGTGTGGTGCACTCCACTCGACTTCACCTGTGCGTCTTCCACCTTTCGTTTAGAACTATATTTAGGTGTTTAGTACTTTTTTTTTTTTTTTGCTCTGGTGGACAAAGGCCAGAGGCCTACTAAAATTTCCACCAAAGTTGGGGGGAAAATCAGAAACGTGGTCAAATTAAAGGCCAACATGTCCCGATATAAGAAAAATTAAAAGGGTTCAATTTTTTTTTTTTTGTGTGTGTGTGTTTGAATAATTTTTTTTGAAATAATTTTGTGAAGTGTGATTGATTTATTTTATATTTTAGAAGCTTTTAGCTCTTTGGAAGTTAAAAATTAGCTATAATGAACCTTCATCTATATTTTAAGCTAGAAGATGCATCCATTATTGCAATTGAAATTTCGTAATTGGTATTGCGGACTCTCATTTCATATTCCTTCACCAAATTGTTATCCATTCTTGAAAATAATGATTTTTTTTTCTTCTAGTGTAATTGATAAACTTTCTACTAATTAACACACGGTAGAGTGATTGATTCACATGCTTGAGGGCGCCGGTTCGATCCCACTTGGGGATACTAGGTATATACTACCTAGAAAAGTTCCTCTTCTCGAATAGGGCAATGCCCGTGAGATGTGAACTTTAAAAAAAAAATAATATCTTTTTTCTTGAGAAATAGTTTTGGACTACTATATATCTGGAGGTGAAATGCACTAAATTTTACGTTAGCTTTTGCAAAGGCATACAACACCTAAGATGAGAAAAGTTAAGAGGTAGAGTTCCGACGTTGTCAATAGTAAAATTAAGTGAAAAAAAGGAGACCGGCCCCCCCCCGCCCCTTTCAAAAGACCACCTTTTTCAGTAGAAGAGAAAAATTGCTGAACTGTCAGGTAGGAATAAGATTAGAAATGCATATTTACAGATATAATTAAAATATTTATAAACGATAGTTCAGAAACTTTAAAAGGTTAGAAAGGTTAATTTACTTTTTCTTTGTGACGATTCTATAATAAACTCGTCAAATAATTGGGACATAAAGATACGCTCTGAAGGAAAATTGACTAGGATAGCAAGATACAGTAAAATGAAGGATTTTTTTTTATTTTTTTTCAAATTTTTTTTTTTTTTTTTAAAAAATTTTTTTTTTTTTTTTTTTTTTTTTTTAAAAAAAAAATTTTTTTAAAATTTTTTTTTTTTTTTTTTTTTTTTTAATTCTAGCAAGATAGTTTTTTTTTAAAGTAATAAAAAATATATTCTGGATATACTGTATGTCCAGTCTGACTGGTTCAAGAACACGTTCGATCGTGCCAAGGATTTATGGATTAAAAGGAAAATATAAATAATAATAAAAAATAAAAAATAAAACAAAATACATAATTATATATAGGCTTACTAATATCTTTATGAGGAATAATTTTAAATTTATCTAATATTAAAAGGAACTATTTCCATTGGGAGAAAGTTAAATTTTACTTAATTATTATTATTATTATTATTATTATTATTATTATTATTATTATTATTATTATTATTATTATTATTATTATTATTATGACATCACATTTACTAATTCTTACATTCCATACTCAAAGAGTTTTAACCTATTGTATCATAATTTAATTAAACTAATTATGAGAAAAAAACAAAAACAAATTATCTTTCATTTTGAGTCGGAATCAGATAATTTTTTTCCGACATTCGACTCCGTTTGTGTGTGCGCGCGTGAGAGTGTGTATATGTGTGTGTGCGTGAGAGAGAGTGTATGTATGTGTGTGTGTGTGTGTGTGTGTGTGAGAGAGGGAGTGTGTGTTGTGTGTGTGTGTGTGTGTGTGTGTGTGTGAGAGAGAGAGAGAGAGAGAGAGAGAGAGAGAGAGAGAGAGAGAGAGAGAAGGAGGGAGGAAGAGGGAAGGGAGAGGAAGAGTGAAGGGGAGGGAGAGTAATTGAAACGAGCGCATTCCGAAGTCGGGGTGGTGAGGGG
Source organism: Armadillidium nasatum (assembly GCA_009176605.1). Classification (NCBI taxonomy): domain Eukaryota; kingdom Metazoa; phylum Arthropoda; class Malacostraca; order Isopoda; family Armadillidiidae; genus Armadillidium; species Armadillidium nasatum. Next base: position 51,468 of record SEYY01020325.1, read on the forward strand.
TAGGGGGAAATTTTACTTTTTTTTTTTTAATTATAATTTTATTATGTGAAGACATGAATTAAATCTTAATTATGCGTTGGTATATAATTAATATTTATTATTATCAGATAATTACCACTTTAGTAATACTAAAAATTATTATTATTATTATTATTATTATTATTATTATTATTATTATTAAGTAATGGATAAATAATTAGAAGTACTTATTAAAAATTGGCTATCCGATTTCTGTTGAGTAGAAATCGGTTTATTGATTTATTATTATTATTATTATTATTATTATTATTATTATTATTATTATTATTATTATTATTATTATTATTATTATTATTATTATTATTATTAATTGATTATTATTATATACTCGTAGCTTTGCTGGAGGAGATGCTTGTCTTTAAAAACTAAGCCCTCAAACAAATTTTATAACTAATTGATTATTATCACTACCCCTTACTACTACTACTACTACTACTACTAATAAAAATAATAATAATAATAATAATAATAATAATAATAATAATAATAATAATAATAATAATAATAATAATAATAATAATAATAATAATGACAAAACTAGTTAAGATTCATAAAAACTAGCCTGGTCTGGACTGGCTTGACTATTGTTACTAAGTTCTTAATAACTTTGACTAATTTTCATCATTTTGTATAAATTTTCTTGTGAAAATTATAAACACTTTATAATTTTATAATTTATAATTACGGACTTATCAGTAAGTTCTTTTATAAACAGGAAATTCAAATTTTTTTTCTTCTTTATAGTTGCCAGACTTTGCGTGGTAGCCAGGTGCCAATTTCTTAGTTTTCTCTCTCTCTCTCTCTCTCTCTCTCTCTCTCTCTCTCTCTATATCTATATATATATATATATATATATATATATATATATATATATATATATATATATATATATATATATATATATATATATATATATATATATATATGGGGAGGACGGAGTCCTACGTGTATCAGTCTATCTATTTGTCTGCGTATGTATGAATGTATATAAACATTCTTCGTCAGTGTCTGTGTTTGCCTGTATATTACGCTGTTAGTTTGTTTACATATCTGTCATGCAGAGATAATGGAAAGATCTTTTTATCAGTGTTATAAGTTCTCTGTACCATAAATTATCTTTTTTTTTTTAATTAGAGGAATATAGTTCGTTTTAGATAATAATTAGATAATCTCTTTATAATAATAATAATAATAATAATAATAATAATAATAATAATAATATATAATAATAATAATAATAATAATAATAAATAATAATAATAATAATAATAATAATAATAATAATAATAATAATAATAATAATAATAATAATAATAATAATAATAATGAAGTTCTTATTAGAATGTGTGTGTATGGGGGAGATGAATTTGTTTTATTGTGTTTGAATAATTATTTAAAATTAGGTGTTCCTTTTGTGCTGAAGGACCATCGTCTCTCGTTCCTCAAGGACTCCTTCGTTCAGTTGGAATCTACGTTTTGATGTTTCGCTGATCCTGATGGTTAATTTTTTAAGATTTTGGGGAATTTTTAAAAAACAATTTTTTTTTTTTCAAAGGATAACCACAAATTTGGTTATTTGTGGTAATTTGTGGTTATTTTGGGGAATTTTGGTTTCAATTTTTTAAATTTTTATTTATTTATTTATTTATTAATTTTTTTAAAAATTTTTTTGGTTATTTGAGGCATCGCTAATTTAGGGGGAATTTTTATTTATTTATTTATTTATTTTTTTTTACCACCACTCACGGGCAGGGCCCTTCTCGAGTATGGGGAACAATTAAAAAATAAAAAGAAACACCAACTAATCTCAAAATTTTTTTTTTTTAATTTAGATGATTTCATTTTCACTTCTGCCTTTATATATATATATATATATATATATATATATATATATATATATATATATATATATATATATATATATATATATATATATAT